>PVJA010031613.1:0-24764 GCA_004027025.1 Myocastor coypus
AAAATATGTAATATAACCATTGTTAAATTTAAACAATAAAAAATTGAAACTTGAAAAAAAAAAAAAAAAAGGCTGGGAAGGCTGGCAAGGTAGCACACACCTGTAATCCCACTGCTGGGGATGCTGAAAACAGGAGGATCACTGACTTGAGAGTCTGAGCTGCGTGGTGAGGCCCTGTACCAAATACAGAAAAAGGGGCAGGGGGTGTGGCTGAGTACCAAGGCCCTGGGTTCAAACACCACTGCATTTGAGAAAAAATATTCCTGGGCCTGTCATTTAGTTGATTTAAATTTCGGTGAGGTTTTTTCTTACCCTCCCCTCCCTGTGAAGCTACATGAATTTTTTTTTTTTTAAACTTTTTTTAACTTTTTTTTAACTTTATATGTTATGGGGGCCTGGCAGGATGGCTCAGTGGTCTAAAGCACCTGCTTAGGAAAGTGGCTGTAGGGACCGCGGTTCAATGCCTGGCACCACATGCAGCGCCAGCCCTGCCCTCAGGGCAGGCTGAGCCGGCCATGAAAACAAACACACAAAAGTCCTGAAACAAGAAAATAAATAAGCCGAGATAGGGGCTGGGGAGATATCTCCATGGCACAAGTGCCTGCCTGGCAAGTACAAGCTTGTGAGTTCAAAACCCCAGTCCCAGGGGGGGAAAAAAAAGGACAAAAGAGCCTAGATGGACCAACAAGATGGCTCAGTAGTCTGAAGTACCTGCTAAGGTAAGCTTTGGCAGCCACAGGGACTGTGGTTCAATCCCCAGCACCACATGCTATGCCAGCCCCACTCCCAGGGCAAGCTGAACCAGCCATTAAAAAAAAAAAATTAAAAATAACGGGCTGGAGCCGGGCGTGGTGGCGCACGCCTGTAATCCCAGTACTCGGGAGGCTGAGGCAGGAGGATCGTGTGAGTTCGAGACCAGTCTTGGCTACAAAAGTGAGCTCAAGGCCAACCTGAAACGCATAGCGAGACCCTGTCTCAAAAAGCAAAAAAAAAATAAAAAAGTTAAAAAATAAAAAAAATAACGGGCTGGGGAGACAGCTCCATGGCACAAATGCGTGCCTGACAAGTACAAGGTCGTGAGTTTGAACCCCATTCCCACACACACAAAAAAATAAGAGTAATAAAAGCAAATTTTAAAAAGCCAAGAGAGCCGGGCGTGGTGGCGCACGCCTGTAATCCCAGCACTCGGGAGGCTGAGGCAGGAAGATCGGTGCGAGTTCGAGACAAGCCTGGGCTACAAAAGTGACCTCAAGGCCAACCTCAACTGCATAGCGAGACCCTGTCTCAAAAAGACAAAAAAGGGGCCTGGCGGGATGGCTCAGTGGTCTAAAGCGCCTGCTTGGAGAAGCTTGGGCGGCTTCGGGGACCGCGGTTCGATCCCCGGCACCACATGCTGCGCCGGCCCTGCCCTCGGCTCAGGGGCACAAGTACCTTCCTGGCAAGTGTAAGGTCCTGAATTCGATCCCCCCATTCCACCAAAACAATAACAAAAATAAGAAAAGCCAAGAGTCACAAGCCCAGCCCCTATAGGAAAAGCCCCTGCTCTGTATTCAGGCCCTCTGGCTGTGTGACTCGTGACTCTTTGCCATCTGATTGAGTCAATTTTATCTGAGCACTTACATTCATAATCTTATTGGTTGACTGTGGTTTTGTCCCACCTTGTGCCTACCACATGAGTTCTCATGTTTCTCACCTTGAACCCACCTCATGCATTTGCTCTACAAAAGATGCTGAAAAGGGCCGATTCCTTGGCAACTCACTGCAGGTCCCTCTGTCTCAGAAGCTTTCTTTCCCTCCATAAATACATTCTGCTCTTGCATGCCTGTAATCCCAGCACTCGGGAGGCTGAGGCAGGAGGATCGGTGCGAGTTCGAGACCAGCCTGGGCTACAGAAGTGAGCTCAATGCCAGCCTCAACTGCATAACAAGACCCTGTCTCAAAAAGAGACATATATATATATATATATATATATATATATATATATATATACATATATATACTGCTCTTCAAAAAAAATTATATATATATATGTATACATATATATATAGTTTTAGTCTCCCTTGTTCCTAAAATTCATTCTGCAATTTTAGAGAAGACAAACTCATCCCAGATATCGTTCAGGTTGAGAATTTCTTTCCCCTTTTATCACCAACACTTGGGAGGGAGGCTGAGGCAGGAGGGTCTCTCTGAAGCATTTTTTTGTTTTTGTTTTTTGCAAGACTGGGGTTTGAACTCACAACCTTGCATTTGCCAGTCAGGCACTTGTGCCACAGTCTCTGAGTTTATTTTATTTTTTATTTTTTATTTTTATTTATTTATTTACTTATTTTTTCTTTTTGAGGCAGGGTCTTGCTATGCAGTTCAGGCTGGCCTTGAGCTCACTTTTGTAGCCCAGGCTGGTCTCGAACTTGTACCAATCCTCCTGCCTCAGCCTCCCAAGTGCTGGCATTACAGGCGTGCGCCACCACGCCCGGCCGTCTCTGAGTTTAAAACCAGCCTCGTATACATAGTGAATTCAAGGCCAGCCTGAACATACATACACACACATATATATATATATATATATATATATATATATATATATATATATATAAAGTGAGACCCTGTCAGGCCTGGCAGCATGGCTAGGTGGTCTAAAGCGCCTGCTTAGGCAGCTGCAGGGACCGGGGTTTGATCCCCGGCACCACATGCTGTGCCAGCCCTGCCCTCAGGGCAGGCTGAGCCGGCCATAAAAAGAAATAAGCAAACAAACAAAAGTTCTGAAACAATAAAAAAAAAAAAGCGACCCTGTCTCAAAAAAAAAAAAAATACCTAAACTGAACAATTCACTGATATTTGTCAAAGTGAGTTGCTGTGCAACCAGCATTTTTGTTTAATTCCAAGACATCCTAAAAGGATGCCCTCATCCTAAAACAAGATCTTTATTCCCATTTTAGTGACTCCCCACTCATACCAACCCCACCTCTGACAAGTACTGAACCATTTGTCAGCTTTCTTTTTTTTTTTTTTTTTTTTGACGGGACCAGGGTTCAAACTCAGGACACAGGCACTTGTGCCATGGAGCTATCTCCCCAGCCCGTCTGCTTTCTACTTTTGGATTTATCTGATTATTCTCTCTGTCGCCCATGCTAGCCTTGAACTCTTGGTGATCCTCTTACCACAGTCCCCTTCCAGCGTGCTGGGATGGAAGGCATGTACTACCATATCTGGCTTGCATATAAAGGAAATCATAACACATGATCTTTATAAGCTAGTTTTTCCTTAGGAAAAATGTTTTTGAAGTTCCTCTGTAGTTGACCATACATCAAAACTCCATTCTAGGCCGGGGTAGTGGCACACACCTGTAACCCCAGCACTTGGGAGGCTGAGACAGGAGGATCAGTGTGAATTCGAGACCAGCCTGGGCTGCAAAAGTGAGCTCAAGGCCAGCCTGAACTGCAGAGACCCTGTCTTAAAAAGACACACACAAAAAAAGATTCAGCGAGATGGCTCAGTGGTCTAAAGCACCTATGGAGGAAAGTTAAGGCAAGCGCTGCGACCGCTCCTCGATCCCTGGCACCACATGCTGTGCACCCCCACCCCAGGGTGGGCTGAGCCAGCGATAACACAAACAAATAAATGAGGTTTAAGAAAAATAAAAATAAAAATAAACTTAAAAAAAAAAATAAAAAACAAAAAAATTAAAATTAAAATTAAAATTAAAAAAAACTTTAAAAAAAAAGAACCTCCACTGTAGGGCCGGTGAGACAACTCAGTGGACTAAGGGCCTGCTTAGGTAAGCGCAGGGACCAGGGTTCAATCCTTGGCACCACATGCCACACTATACCTGGGGCATGCTGATCTGGCCACTGAGACTGTGTCAGGCTGAGTATTAGAATCTTTGAAGCAAGAGAACAAAACTGAGAAAAGACTGGATGCCTAAACAATGCCCAAGTCCACTTCCCTAGAACTTTCATATAACAATGGGCTCCTATTCTAGTGTCTAAAAGTCTGATTTGGAGAACAAAGTCCAACTCTGGGCAGGAGAGGCTAGAAAAGTCCCAGCGCTGAGGAGGCTCAAAACAGGATGATCACTAAGTCCAGGTTTTGTAGTGAGACCATTTATTTTTTTTTTTATTTTTTTTTTTTGTGTCTTTTTGAGACAGGGTCTCACTATGCAGTTCAGGCTAGCCTTGAGCTCACTTTTGTAGCCCAAGCTGGTCTTGAACTCGCACCCATCCTCCTGCCTCAGCCTCCCGAGTGCTGGGATTACAGGCGTGAGCCACCACGCCCGGCCCAAAAAAGGGTTTGTTTTGTTTGTTTGTTTTTTCTTTTTTTTGGTGGGACCAGGGTTCGAACTCACCACCTTGCACTTGCCAGGCAGGCACTTGTGCCATGGAGCTATCTCCCCAGCCCCTGTAGTGAGACCATTTAGCAAACATATTAAAAAAAAAAAAAAATCCATTCTATGGCTGAAGAACACTACTATATGTGTTTCCCATGTTTTCCTTAGATATTCATTCAGATTAATAGGGATTAATCTCACATTTTTGTTTTGTTTTGTTTTGTTTTTCCTTTGGTCCTGGGAATCAAACACCAGGCTGTTACATTCTAGGCAAGTGCTCTACCACTGGGTGACATCCCTAGCACAGTTTCTACCTTTTAACCACTGTGAATAAGGTGGATTTAGCTCAGTGTTTCAGTGGCCTGCCTGGCAAGTGTGAGGTTCAGTTCAATTCCAGTACCCAAAAAACAAAACAAAATAAGGGGCCAGGGAGATAGCTCCGTGGCACAAGTGCCTGCCTGGCAAGTGCAAGGTCGTGAGTTTGAAGCCTGGTCCCACCAAAAAAAAAAAAATTAAAAAAAAAATATATATATATATAGGAACCAGCCGGGCGTGGTGGCGCACGCCTGTAATCCCAGCACTTGGGAGGCTGAGGCAGGAGGATCGGTGTGAGTTCGAGACCAGTCTGGGTTACAAAAGTGAGCTAAAGGCCAGCCTGAACTGCATAGTGAGACCCTGTCTCAAAAAGACAAAAAAAAAAAAATAAATAAATAAATAAATAAAATAAAATATATAGGAACCATTGTGAATAGTGCTAGGCTAGGAACAATGAACTATGAAATAGGTTGTTTGGGTACAGAGATTGAACCAAACCTAGGGCCTTCATACCCCCAATGCCCCCACCAAGCACTTTTTTTTTTTAAATTTAAATTTTGAGACAGAGTCTTTCAAAGTTGCCCAAGCTAACCTCAAACTTGCGATCCTCCTCCCTCAGACTCTTAGGAGAGATTTCAGGTGTGAGCCACAGCACTCAACTTCCAGTTTTATTTTAAACTTTATCTAGGGCCAGCGAGATGGCTCTGCAGTCTAAAGCACCTGCTTAGGCAAGCTTAGGCAGCCGCAGGGACTGTGGTTCGATCCCAGGCACCACATGCTGCGCCAGCCCCACCCCCAGGGCTGGCTGAGCCAGCCATAAGAAAGGAAAGAAAGAAAGAAAGAAAGACAGCTGGGCGTGGTGGCTCACGCCTGTAATCCCAGGACTCGGGAGGCTGAGGCAGGAGGATTGGTGCGAGTTTGAGACCAGCCTGGGCTACAACAGTGAGCTCAAGGCCAGCCTCAACTGCATAGCGAGACCCTGTCTCAAAAAGACAAAAAAAAAAGAAAGAAAGAAAGAAAAAAGAATGAATTTTATTTGTTATAGCTGGCTCAGCCTGCATTGTGGGGTGGGGGGGGCTGGTGTAGCATGTGGTGCCAAGGATCAAACCACAGTCCTTGTGGTTGTCTAAGCAGGCAGTTTAGACTGGTGAGCTATCTCGCTGGCCCAGATTCAATTTTTTTATTTTATTTTATTAATTAATTTATTTATTTTTTGGTCTTTTTGAGACAGGGTCTCACTCTGCAGTTCAGGCTGGCCTTGAGCTCACTTTTGTAGCCCAGGCTGGTCTCAAACTTGCACTGATCCTCCTGCCTCACCTCCCAAGTGCATGTACCCCCACACCCAGCCCTTTTCTTTTTTTATGGTACCAGGGATTGAATTCATGACACTGCACTTGCCAGACAAGCATTTATTCTACTGATGTATCTTCCCGGCCCATCTATGCTTTCTTTGAAGGACCCAATATCATTCTACATGGTATATCCAGCTGAAGAGACTCTTACTGCCAAAAGCCAGCTTACCAGAGCTATGTGGGATTATCTGTAGGCTCTTAGTTCTATTCCATTCTTTTATGTGCCTGTCCTGATACCAGTATCATACTGCTGTTTGTATGATTTCACAACTACTGTTGTAGTAAGATTTCACAATGAGTCCCAATGTGGTGGCATATGCCTGGAATACCAGCATTCTAGGAGGCTGAGGTAGGATGATTACAAATTTGAGGCTAGCCTGGTCCATTTAGGAGGCCCATGCCTTATCTATTAGGCTACTGGGACCTGTAGTTGAGTCAACTTAGCAATTTAAAGATAATCCAATTTCTCTTTCTGTCTGTCTCTTTCTTTCTTTCCTTTTGGTCTTTTTGAGACAAGGTCTCGCTGTACAGCACAGGCTACCCCTGCTTACTTTGTAGTCCAGACTGGCCTTGAACTCACAGCAATCCTCCTGACTCAACTCCCCAACATACACCCAATTACTGGGATTATAGGCATGAACCATCATGCCCAGCCCCAAAAACTTTTAAAAGGGAGCCAGATATAGTGGTACATACCTGCAATTCTGGTACTCTGGGAGGTTGAGACAGGAGGATCACCAGTTTGAGCCCAACCTGGGCAAGTTAGCAACATAGGGCAACCCTTTTCAAAAATAAAAATAAAACAAAAAGGTTGAGAGATGTAGCTCAGTGTGAAGGTGCAAAGTCCCAGTACTGTGAAGGAAGGAAGAGAGAATGGGAGAGAAGGAAGGAGGGACAGGACAGGACAGACAGTAAGCAGGGAGTTCAGTTGTGGGAGAATCTGTTCCCAAGGTTGCTCTGAGGTTGTTGGCAGAACCAAGCTCCCTGTAGTCAAACCACTGAGAACTTTGGTTCTCCAGGTTCTTAGCACTTGACTCTTCCTCACAGCAGCAGGGAGAACTGAACACAGACGGCTGTGCACATCAGGCAGGCATGGTACCCCCTGAGCAATATCTAGCCCTGGTTGGCCTAAAATTGGAATCCTCTTGCCTTGGCCTCTTGACTAGCTGGGGTTACAGGCATGTGCCACTGTGCTGGGTGTATGTCAGCAGCTACTGCACTATCTACACTTACTATTCTGGTGAGGAGGCTAAGTACTGAACACGGATAAAATGTGTGCTTAACATATGTGAGACTTGGGGCCTGGCAGGATGGCTCAGTGGTCTAAAGTGCCTGCTTAGGAAAGCTTAGGCGGCTGCAGGGACTGTGGCTCAATCCCTCGCACCACATGCTGTGCCAACCCTGCCACGCCAGGGCGTGCTGAGCCGGCCTTATAAGCCCCAATCCACATTTTCAAAATAAATCCAATAGAGCCTGGAAGGATGGCTCAGTGGTCTAAAGTGCCTGCAGGTGGCTGCAGGGACCATGGTTCGATCCCTGGCACCACATGCTGCGCCAGCCCTGCCCTCAGGTCAGGCTGAGCCGGCCATAAAAATAAATAAACAAACAAATAAAAGTTCTGAAACAAGAAAAAAAAATTTTTTTTTAAATTAAAAAAGAATAAATCCAACAATTTCACAGAATATACAATACAAAGGAAACCCTAACACGTGGGTTTTAGTCATCGAAGAGCAGAAACAGTTCATGCTGGGCAGGAGGTAGCACAGTGACAAGCGATGACCGCACTCTTTCTAACCCTTATATCTTATCCAGGCTACTTATGGTAGGCAGCACTCACACCCTTAGTCCTAATGCCCTGGATCCTAGACTCATGACTACATGAGGCTTTGCGGGGAGGCATCTGGATACAACCCATAACAGCCATTAACGATCTATCAAGGGGCTAGGGAGATAGCTCAGCAGCATAAGCACTGGCAAGCATGAGGTCTCAAGTTTGATCCCCAGTACCACACACACACAAAAAATTGAAAACCATCTATCAATTGGTTCCAGCACTTGGGAGCCTGAGGCAGGAATGCCATGAGTTTGAGGCCAGCCTGGGCTCTGTAGTGGGTTCAGAACCAGCATGATCCTTCTGCCACAGCAATCACTGAAGAATAGTAGCAATGGCCCTCCACTACCCCAAGGCCATGGGCCTCAACAAGGGCCACAAGGTGACTAAGAATGTGGGCAAACCAAGGGACAGTCGCCACCGCAGATGCCTCACCAAACACACCAAGTTTGTGTGGGACATGATCTGGGAGGTGTGCAGCTTCACCCCAAGTGACGCGCCATGGCGCTGCTCAAGGTCTCCAAGGACAAATGCACCCTCAAGTTCATCAAGAAAAGGGTGGGGACACACATCCAAACCAAGAGGAAGCGTGAGGAGCTGAGCCACCTGTTGACCACCATGAGGAAGGCAGCTGCCAGGAAGGATTGAGCCACTCTGAAAGAAAGCTTTGCAGAAAGTTAAAACAAAACAAAACAAAAAACAAAAACAAAAAAACAGCATGAGCTATGTAGTGAGATCCTGTCTCAAAACAAATAACTCAATATGGTGGTGCAGGTCTATAATCCCAGCACTTGGGAAGATGAGGTAGGAGAACTGCTGCAAGTTTGAGGCCCGGCTGGGCTACAGAGTTGAAGAGCAGCCTGAACTACACAGCGAGATCCTGTCGCAAAAAACGTAACAAACAAAGCCAGAGGGGATGGCAGGTGTCTGTAACTTCTGCACTTGGGATATTGAAGCAGGAGGGTTGCTTAGAATTAGAAGCTACAATGTTCAAGGCTAGTCTGGATCACATAGTGAGACCTTGCCTCAAACTTAAAATTGTTTTTAAAATATATTTTTAGCATAGGGTATGTAGGGTCTCACTACTGAAGATCAGACTCGTGGTGATCCTCTTGTTTTCAGCCTCCTAAATGCTGGAATTACAGGTGCACACCACCACATCTAGTCTCAATCGAAGTCTCACTGCATCCCAGGGGCAGGGCTTATTGCTGTCAGGAATCAAACCCTGGTTCCTGTGCCTGCCTAAGCAGGCACTTTAATCCACTGAGCTATTTGGCCAGCCCTCTTGCCTCAAACTTGAAGCCGTCCTCCTGCTTCAGCCATTTGAGTGCTGAGATTATAGGTGTAGACCACCATGCCTGGTTCTAGTAATTTTTATTATTATTATTATTTTTTTGCGGAACTGGGGATTGTAGTTATTATTATTATTATTATTTTAAATTTTACTTTATTTATTTATTTTTTTCTTGTTTCAGAACCTTTGTTTATTTACTCATTTTTATGGCCAGCTCGGCCCACTCCAAGGGCAGGGCTGGCGCAGCATGTGGTGCCGGGGATCGAACTGCAGTCCCTGAAGCCACCCAAGCCTTTCCCAAGCAGGCGCTTTAGACCACTGAGCCATCCCGCCAGGCCCCTGTAGTTATTATTATTTATTAATTTATTAATTTTTAAAATTATGGCCAGTTCAGCCTGCCTTGGGGGTGGGATTGTTGCAGCATGTGGTCCCTGTGGTTGCCTAAGCTTTCCTAAGCAGGTGCTTTAGACCGCTGAACCGTCTCACCAGCCCCATTATTATTATTATTATTATTATTATTATTATTATTATTATTATTATTATTATTGTCTTTTTGAGACAGGGTCTTGCTATGCAGTTTAGGCTAGCCTTGAACTCACTTTTGTAGCCCAGGCTGGTCTCGAACTCACACCAATTCTCCTGCCTCAGCCTCCTAAGTGTTGGGATTATAGGCATGCACTACTATGCCTGGCTTGTATTTATTATTTTTTAAACTTTTTTTTTTGGCCTGGCAGGATGGGTCAGTGGTCTAAAGCACCTGCTTAGGAAAGCTTAAGCTGGGCGTGGTGGTGCACACCTGTAATCCCAGCACTCGGGAGGCTGAGGCAGGTGGATCAGTGCAAGTTCGAGACCAGCCTGGGCTACGAAAGTGAGCTCAAGGCCAGCCTGAACTGCATAGTGAGACCCAGTCTCAAAAACACACACACACAAAAAAACGCTTAGGTGGCTTCAGGGACCGCAGTTTGATCCCTGGCACCACATGCTGTGCCGTGCCCTCAGGGCAGGCTGAGCCAGCCATTAAAATAAATAAACAAGCAAAAGTTCTGAAACAAGAAAATAAAATAAAAATATAAACCTACCACTCTGGTAGCCTGGAGTAGGAGGATCATTAGTTCCAGCCCAGCCTGTGTAATTGATTGACTTACAGAAGCCTTCAGAATAATAAAAATATACGAAAGAGTTGAGATGTAGCTCAGTGCAGGGGCACCAAGTTCAATCCTCAATACTGAAACAAACAAAACAATGCTGGGGATGTAGCTCAAAGGTATAGTTTTGCTGGGTGCCATCCCAAATACCTAGTAAGGGTGTAAAAAACAGAAGATGGGAATATATATATATATATATATATTTTTTTTTTTTTTTTTCCTGCGGGACTGGGGATTGAACTCATGACCTTGCACTTGCCAGGCAGGCACTTGTGCCACGGAGCTATCTCCCCAGCCCTGGGATTAAAAATTTTGAGAGTAAGGGTAAGAGGATAGTTGTTTTTATTTTTTTTTTTAAATTTTATTTATTTATTTTTTTTAAAGTTCTTTTTTTTAATTTTATTTATTTATTTATTTATTTATTTATTTTCTTGTTTCAGAACCTTTGTTTGTTTATTCACTCATTTTCATGGCCGGCTGAGCCTGTCCTGAGGGCAGGGCTGGCGCAGCATGTGGTGCCGGGGATGGAACCGTGGTCCCTGAAGCCGCCCAAGCTTTCCCAAGCAGGCGCTTTAGACCACTGAGCCATCCCGCCAGGCCCCAGAGGGTAGTTGTTTTTAAACATTCACAAAAATCAAGTTGGTGATCCATGCTTATAATGCAAGCATTCTGGGAAACTAAAGCAGGAAGACTGCAAGTCCAGGACCAGCCTGGGCAATTTAGGAACTTAGTGATGCCTGTGTCAAAATTTAAAAGTGAAGAACAGACCAGGGACAGAGGTTAGAGCAACAGTCAGGGCTCAATACCCAATACTTATTTTTTTTCGTAGTTACATTAACCTGGGTTGAAGATATAGCTCAGCGGCACAGTGCCTGCCTGGTAAGTACAAGGTCTTGAGACTTGATTCCAGGCACAAACAACAAAGCAAAACAACAACAAAACACTAAATTGGGCATGGGAGTGCATGCCTGTGATTTCAGCAATCTGGATCACCGAGTTCAAGACCAGACGGAACTGCATAGTGAAACCTTAAAAAACCTCCAAAAACAAACAAGCAAACAAACAAATCCAAAGCTTAAAGAGACCTAAGCCTAACCTTCTTCTGACAATATCACAAAATACCTAATGTTTATCAAAATCTTCTGTCCTTCAGGTGGTGTGCTTTGCAAGATCCAGGAGTGGAACTGCCCCAGAGACATAAAGCTTGTCTAAGCCTGTAGCAGGAGTCTTGAATGATGAGATTAGTCAGGGACAACAGGACGAACGGCGCCGCAGGCTTGGAGATCGGGACTTTACAATCTTAAGATCTTACAGCCCTCTGCCTTGTGACAGGGTCTACTGACCTTTCCCTCTCTTCACCTCCGCCCTAGTATCCCTTAAAGTCCCTGCACCACGGACTCCAGACCTTAACCCGCCCGCTGGGATAGCATTCCTCCAGCACATCAGGTTTTGGGATTTCTCGTAACACTTCTCTTGTGTTTGAAGATCTATAGGCCCAGACTTCATTGGGGTCCCCTCTCTTGTTTGTCAGGCTCCTTCCGCTGGTCGCAGGGATTCCCCTTCTAGGTCTGAGGGCTTCTCTCGATAACTTCTCCGGGTCCTCGCAGGCTCTCTTCGGGGATACCGTGCGCACAGACCTCCAACCTTCCGCCCACCTCCTCCCGCCAGCTATCCCTAGGTTGTCCTAACCAGGTGGCAGGCGCGGCGGCGCGCACGACGGGCGGTGTCGTCCGCGCGGAACCGCGCGCGGAGTGCGCGGTGACGTCAGCGCGCTGGCGGCGGCGGCGGCGGCGGCGGCGGCGGCGGCGGCAGCGGTAGGGCTGTTTGTTCTGCTCTCCCGCAGCCAAGCAGCCGAAGCAGTGGCGGTGGCGTCCGGCGGTGCCCGCAGGCGAGCGGGGCCCGTGAGCTCGGCGGAGCGGCGGGCGCGGCGGCCGGCAAGGTGGGCTTGGGCGCCGCGTAGGCAGCCCGTAGAGGGGCAGCAGCGGGCGCCCGGCCGGCGGGGGCGGCGTGCGGCCTAGCGTCTCAGGTGAGGACCGGTGCCCTTCGGAGCGACGGCCTGCGCGGGGCGGGCAGCGGAGACCCGCGGCGCGGCCCGCGTCACCTGCATTGCGTAATGGGGCCGGTGCGGCACCACCTACGCCATCGGCGCGGCGCGGGGGTGGGGAGGTCGGGGCTGTGGGCCTCCCGCGCGAGTCGGGCTGTTTGCGCCGTGGGCGTTGGGGCGGCTCGCGGCGCTTGGGCTCCGGCCTCCCGGCGAGGCGGCCGGGCGACCGGGTGGAGGCGCGGGCTGGCGACAGCGGGGGCACGGGGGGCGGGCGGCCGGGGGCGGGTGGGGGGGCGGGCCGAGGCTCCCGGCACTTCCTGCCGCCGCCATTTTGTCAAGTGAGGAGGAGGAGGAGGAAGCGGCGGTCGCGGGAGCAGCGGCGAGCCCGGCACGGGTAAGTCGGAGGCCGGCACAGTGGGGACGGGCGCCGCTGTACCCCAGCTGAGGTCCTCTGGGGTAGGCCTGGCCTCGGCGCTCACGTGGGATGTTCCGGGAGCGCGGTCCTTCCGGCACCTGGGTTTTTGCGCCCAGGTTGGGGCAACGCGCTCCGATCTCCGTGTCTTTCGATCTGGGCGGGATCCGAGGCTTTGCAGAGACCCAGGCAAGTCGTCTTGGGAAGGAGAGGGCTGCCAACATAGCCTGGCCGGAAGACGGGCCCGGAGGAACGGGTGGGAACGGTGACTTGCGGGGTGAGCCGGGCCCACTTGACCCACCCACTCGCAGGCTGGCAGCCCCCTCTCTAAGCGCTTTGTTTTGCTCGACTGGTCCTTACTATCGTCCTTGTAGTGGTCTCTATCACTTCCTATATTGTGTGCGTGTGTGGTGGTTTGGGGTGGGGATGTAGCGGTGTTGTGATTCAGCGAAATAAAACGATCCCCCTCCTTCTCTCCACACGCACCACACATACACGCGCAAAATGGAAATAGCACAGCTTCATTCGAGTGTGATGCTCCTAAGTCAGGCTTTGGACTAAGGTGGGAAACTAGTTGGATGTAGTGGATGGTGTCAGTACTTACGATGAGGCCCGCGGATGAGTCATGTGCTTTTGCCGAGCGGTTGACCTCCCTTTCACTCAACACAACGTTTTGTTATTTTTGCATGTTTTTCAAAATGTGTTTTCACTTGCTTGTTGACCTGGTGAAGTTTATGGTTTCTGTCTTTGAGTTAATTTCTGGTGGAGTGGATACTATATGTGACCTCTTGTAGCCTGTACCTCCTGAGAATTGAAATCTTTGCTTATCTTCAAGAGGATTTTTCTAATAAGTCTTACTGTACTTCTGAGCTAATGTTCTTTAGTGCTGTAAAACCGGTTGGGAAGTTTTTGTGAATGAAGCTGTCAAGTTTCCTAAATTGTTAAGTCTTCCAAATTTCTAGACCTTGGAAGTTACAGAAAAAAGTACTATTCGAGAGGACGTATGGCAGTGTTTTCAAATTTAAGGATTTGGATGGCAGTTTGTTTTATGACCTCCCATTGGTCAATTCATTAAAACATTTTAGGCTTATTGTGGGTAGGGATTATTTTTTGACAATGGTCTTATAAATAACCAACCACTTCACCACCACCACCCCTGGAGGGGGGCAGGGTAGGAGAAGTTTGTTCCATAGTTTCTACTGGTCAACTCTAGAAAAGAAAGTCTAATGTGGAACCAATTGCATTGGTTCCCTCTTCTTCCTTTTTCTTGGGTAGGGAGTAGAGTTGTTATCTTAGAGCCCAAGGTGAAATAATTTAGTGTTTTAAAATGGTTATAGTTGGTCTTAACTGGAAAAAGAACAATCCACCTCTTTACATTTTGCTGACATTCCTCACATGCAAATTACAGAAGTGGAGATAAGGGAACTTTGCCTACTGATGAAAGTTAGAATGTGAGAGCCACTAAAGATAGTTTGGATGTTATAGTTGTCTGTATGCCTAGTTTGGAGGGCATATAGGAAAAAAAGTTAGCTAACAATTACAGAATAAACTTTGGTCACTTAGTAAAGCTTCCAATAAATTATTGGATTTTAAAGGAATTTAGACTTTGTTTGCAAAAGTTACCTTTTTGAGTCAGTTTTTGTGATCTTTGTACTAAGTTGCACTTTTGCTTTTGGCGGTAGAAAAGATTGCAGTATTTTTGTATTACACAATTCAGGTTATTGAATGACTTGAGACGTGCGGATTCTGGAGAGATTGTAGTTTATCTCTTAATAAGAACCGCTTGATGCCTCAGTGATTTGAAGGTCCCAGACTATTAAGTCTGCTTCCAACAACCGGCTGTCATCATCTTGCAAGATTGTGTGGATGTAAAACACTTTGATTTCCTGTTTTTAATATTTTTATAAAGTAGACTATTTGGGCTTTAAAAAAGGGAAAGAAAACTTGTGATTGGAAATTGCCAAAAACCCCCCCCCCCCTTTAATTGAACACAGAACCTTCCTAACCCTTTTTTACTTTGAGGAACTCACTACATTTAAGTTGTCCAAGCGATGTTGGAACAGGCAGCCTTCCAGAATGCTGAGATTATAGATATGTGCCTCCACATCAGACTGCTAGTATTTTCTAAATCCTTGTTTGTTTGTTTTTTAAGAGACTGGAAATTAATCCCAGCACTTGGGAGGCTGAGGCAGGAGGATCGGTGTGAGTTCGAGACCAGCCTGGGCTACAAAAGTGAGTTGAATGCCAGCCTGAACTGCATAGCGAGACCCTGTCTCAAAAAGACAAAAAACAAACAAACAAACAAAACACAAACCACTGGAGATTTACAAGAGAGAGTTGTGGGGAATTCTTTCTCATGCTAAAATGAAAGACATGCATTTACAAAAATAAACTTTTTTTACTACTTTTGTTTTTAATGAGAGAAGGTCTCACTATACAGTCAGGTTGGCCTTGAACTCACTGTAGTCCGGTGATCCTCCTGTCTTAGCCTTCTGAGTGCTTTGATTACAGGTGTGTGCCGTCATCCTTTGTTTTGTTTTGTTATTGCTTTTTTAAAAATTTTTTGTGGAACCAGGGATTGAACTCGGGCCTTTGCACTTGCCAGGCAAGTGCTTATTCTACTGAGCTATTCCCCAGCCCTTCACTTTTATTTTTTAATATTGAGCAAGATCTTGCTAAGTTATAGTAAGTTGCCTGGTCTGAGTTCATTGTCACAAGCCTCTTTTTTCAGTTTCCCATACTATCAGGATCAAAGTATGTGCCATTCTACCTGCCTTGGCTTTGTCTTTCTTTTTTTTTTTTTTTTTTTTTTGAGACAGGGTCTTACTATGCAATTGAGGCTGGCCTTGAGCTCACTTTTGTAGCCCAGGCTGGTCTCGAACTCACACCAATCCTCCTGCCTCAGCCTCCCAAGTGCTGGGATTACAGGCGTGAGCCACCACGCCTGGCTTTGTCTTTGTCTTTGTGTATTCAGTGCTTAGGAGAGCACGCTAGTCTTTCAATAAATGCCCTTTAGAGCTAATTGCACAAGAATTTAGTATGTCTACAACGTGGTGTGGTGCAGCACACTTGTCTCAGCACTCGGGAAGTTGAGGCAGGAGAATTGCCATAGGTGCAAGGCTGGTCTTGGCTTCATACATACTTTTACTTTTACTTTTTTTTTTTTTTTTTACTAATTTTTAAAACTTACTTATTTTATTTATTTATGTTACAGCCAACTCAGCCTGCCCTGGGGGTGGGGCTGGCACAGTAGGTGGTGCTGGGGATAGAACCTCAGTCTCTGCGGTTGCCTAAGCAGGTGCTTTAAACTGCTGAGTTATCTCTCAGGCTCCTTCAAATATACTTTAAAAATGTTGCTCACATTGAGTATGATTGATCAGTAGTGGCTTGGAAAGAATGAATTTTAACTAAGAAGTAATACTGAATTCCTAGGAATTTTGATAAATTTATTAATTCCAAGCAGCATGGCATATGATTGCTTCCATGCACTGTTTTATGTTTTCTACTTTGCAGTTTGAAATGTGGTGAATGGGTTTAGGCTGTGGTTCAACCTTAACCTGGAGAAAGTATTTCAAGAGGAAGATGAAGTGGATAATAAGCACATAGGGAACCAATTAATAGTGGTATATGCCTGTAATCCCAGCACTCTGGGAGGCTGAGGCAGGAGGACTGAAAGTTCAACTCCACTGACAGGGAGGGCAGTTTAGCATTCAGTGAGATTATGGTAGTTTTTCTTGTCTTTTTATTTTAATTTTTAATTTTTATTTTTTTTATTTTTTATTTTTTTTAATTTTATTTTTTTTTTGTGGGACCAGGGTTCGAACTCACGACCTTGCACTTGCCCAGCAGGCACTTGTGCCTCGGAGCTATCTCCCCAGCCCCCTAATTTTTATTTTTGAAACAGGGTTTCACTGTGCAGTTCAGGCTGGCTTTGAGCTCACTTTTATAGCCCAGGCTGGTCTTGAACTTGCATCGGTCCTCTTGCCTGAGCGTTCCAAGTGCTGGGATTGTAGGCATGTGCTACCATGCCCAATTATTGAATATGTTGTGTAATTTGAGGATGATGGTATTATAAAGCTGTCAGATAGCTTTTCTGATGAATTTTGGTGGTGATCCTGGTGACCGTGGGGGTGATGTTTTTACTGCATAGTTACTAATTGAGACAGGGTCTCTACCATGCAGCCCAGACGGATCCCAAATGGGTGACCCTTACATTGTTGGCAATCCCAGGTGTAGTACTGAGGACTGAAGTTACTTATTTATTTAAAAAAAATTTTTTAAACAAGGTTCTGTATAGTTTAGGTTGTCTTGAACCTACTGTATATAGCTTGAGTTGGAACTTGCAGCAATCCATCTCTTGTTGCCTCCAAAGTACTTTATGTTTTAAGACTGGGTGTTCAGACCAGGCATGGTGGCGCCATGTCTGTTATCCCAACACTTGGGAGGTGAGGTAGGAGGATCGGTGTGAGTTTGAGACCAGCCTGGGCTACAAAAGTGAGCTCAAGGCCAGCCTGAACTGCATAGCAAGACCCTGTCTCAAAAAAAAAAAAAAAAAAAAAAGACTGGGGGTTCCTAAGTTGCACAGGTGGGGTAAAAATTGGAATCCTTTCATAGTATTTTTTCTGTTGTTAATAACAGCTTTAAGATATAGTTCACACAAAAAGTATTACAGATTTTTGGCATATTTATATAATTGTATACTCATTGTTACAAACAGTAGGATGCCTACATCTTTTCCAGAAGAAATCCTGTATCCATTGACTTCCAATGTACCATACAGATTTTCCTGTCTTCTGGGTGTTTCAGAGATCACATACAGTAGATAACTTTTTTACATCTGGATGCTTTGGCTCAACATGTTTTCAAATGGCCCATGCTGAGTGGCGGGAATCAGTACTTCATTCTTTTTTATGATTGACAATGTTTTATTAAATGGATATCATATTTGCATATGTTCATTACTACTGTGCATTTGGGTAGTTTTCTTGGCCTTCGTAATAGTATTGCTGTAAATGTGTATAGAAATTTTGTGATGGTATATTAATTGGGAGGGCAGGTATCTAGGAGCATTATTGGCCTTTTTTTTTTTTTTTTTGTGGGACTGGGGTTCAAACTCACAACCTTGCACTTGCCCAGCAGGCACTTGTGCCTCGAAGCCATCTCCCCAGCTCCAAACAATTCTTTTTTTAAATTTCTTTTCTTGTTTCAGAACTTTTGTTTGTTTGTTTGGTTATTATTATTGGCTATTTTGTATGTTGACTGTATTTATCCTTTGAAGATGTGAATTGACTTTTTCTGCAGTGACTTAATTAGTGCTTTTGTAAGAGTTGGAAGTTTGATGAAAAACAATATAACTAATTAGGGTTATTTTGAGACAGGGTTTTACTCTGCAGTTGTCTGGCTTTGAACTCACTTTGTGGCCCAGGCTGGCCTTGAACTCACAATGATCCTCCTGAGTCAGCATTCTGAGTGTTGGGATCACAACTGTGTGCCCCCACACTCTGCAGCAGTGTAACTATTTGAATGAATAAATAGAAGCCCATGAATGTCAGTGTGTTGACATGTTGTGCTGTGGTCTGCATGGTTTGATCCTTGTTTATTTTTTAATTACCTGTGCTTGTAGACTAGCTTAAAAAGCTCGTGCATAAAAACCAGTCTGGAAGATGCCCCCAAGGTTGTGCTATTGCTGTGGTAAAAGATTTTTTTACTTTTTTTTTTGTCTTTCCCCAGCTGAGACAGGGTCTCGTTAGGTAGTGCAGGCTGGCATCAAACTCAGGGTGATTCTCCTGTCTCAGCCACCCTGAATCCTGGGATTATTGGGTCTATGTCACCACTCCTAGCTTGGTCTTATTTATTTATTTTTTAGAAATATATTTACTTAGTTTTCTTTTTGAGACAGGGTTTCATGCTGTTCAGGCTGGCCTTGAGCTCACTTTTGTAGCCCAGGCTGGTCTCAAATTCACACCGATCCTCCTGCTGTGCTCAGCCTCCTAAGTGCTGGGATTGTAGGTGTGTGTCACCACTTCCAGCTCGGTCTTATTTATTTATTTATTTATTTTTTTGTCTTTTTGAGACGGTCTCGCTGTGCAGTTGAGGCTGGTCCTGAGCTCACTTTTGTAGCCCAGGCTGGTCTCGAACTCACACCGATCCTCCTGCCTCAGCCTCCTGAGTGCTGGGATTACAGGCGTGTGCCACCACGCCCGGCTGGCTCGGTCTTTTTTAACTTTATACCTGAATAAGAAATTTGGGGGCCGGCAAGATGGCTCAGTGGTCTAAAGTACTTGCTAGGCAAGCTTAGGTAATCACAGGCAACTGCAGGGACTGCAGTTCAGTCCTTGGCACCACATGCTGCTCCAGCCCCATTCCTAGGGCAGGCTGAACTGGCCATAATATATGAAAAAAAGAAAAAGAAAGTTGGGCTTGAACTCTGTGAATTTTGCTTTCTTAATACTCCATTGTGTTGGGGGCCCAGTGGGATGGCTGAGTGGTCTAAAGCGCCTGCTTGGGAAAGCTTGGGCGGCTTCAGGGACCGCGGTTCGATCCCCGGCACCACATGCTGCGCCAGACCTGCCCTCAGGGTGGGCTGAGTCGGCCATAAAAATGAGTGAATAAACAAACAAAGGTTCTGAAACAAGAAAAATAAATAAATAAATAAAAAGTTAAAAAAAATACTCCATTGTGTTCACTTCCTAAAGTGCAATTTTACTCCTAATATATGAAAATATTTGAACTTCATTCATACTAGGGATCAGACTTGGGACCTTGTGCTTGCTGGACAGGTGCTTAAGCTGCTGAGCTATATTCCTGGCCTTAATTTCTTTTTTTTTTTTTGTGGGACCAGGGTTCGAACTCACAACCTTGCACTTGCCCAGCAGGCACTTGTGCGTCGGAGCTATCTCCCCAGCCCCCCTGGCCTTAATTTCTTGTTTTCTCTTTGAAGAATAAAATCACTAGGGGCCAGGGAAATAGCTCAGAATAAGTGCTTGCCTGGCAAGCACAAGGTCAAATCACCAGGTCAAGGTCAAAGGTTATATTTTTTGAAGTTTAACATAACTTTCTCCAGAAATATTGCAAGAATTTTTTTGTAAGTCAGAGTGTGACAGACAGTATCTTTGTTTATACTAGTGAGATATTTATTTTTCAGTCTTGTTGAGACAGGGTCTCACTATGGCAGTTCAGTCTGGCCTTGAACTGGCTCTCTTTTGTAGCCCCAGCTGGTTTCAAACTCACACTGATCCTCCTGCCTTAGCCTCCCAAGTGCTGGAATTACAGGTGTGCACCACCACACACTTGCCTTATACTAATGAGATTTTTTTTTTTTTTTTTTTTTTTTGTGGGACCAGGGTTCAAACTCACGACCTTGCACTTGCCAGGCAAGTGCACTTGTGCCTCGGAGCTATCTCCCCAGCCCCTACTAATGAGATTTTTAAGTTTTTTTTTTTCCTGCACAAATGAGTTTTGTTAAGGCAAGATGTGTTTTCTAGAGTGTGTTCTGAGATGCAAATATTCGTAGCTCTTGATCTTTTGACTTTTCTAGCCTCTCCTGCCCAGAATTGGACTTTGTTCTCCAAATCAGACTTTTACACTAGAATAGGAGCCCATTGTTATCTGGAAGTTCTAGGGAAGTGGACTTGGGCATTGTTTAGGCATCCAGTCTTTTCTCAGTTTTGTTCTCTTGCTTCAAAGATTCTAATATTCAGCCTGACACAGTCAGACCCTAGCTTGATTTCCTGGGCCTGCTGCCCACTGTGTGACATTTATTCTTTGTTATATCTTTCCCTGAGCTTTAGTTGCCCATCTTTTAGATGCTGGTAAATGAGCACATCAGAGGTTATGCAGCATGGGTCCTGACACTGATGCAGTGCCTTCTGCCCTCTCAAGATTAGTATTTGTTGTCATTACTTAGGGAGAAAAATAGAAGTCGGGGAGGGGGCACCCAGGGTGAGAATGAAGCAGTGGGCAGCTAGGACTCTGCACCACTTGGGCAGGAATTGATTTTCAAAATTGATGGGGTGCTTTTCTAAGGGACTGGTCTCCTTTCTCTGAGTAAGTTGGAAGTGGAGCCCAGCTGATTGAAATGGGGATTGCTACCTGGTTTGGTGGCACATGCCTGTGATTATAGCACTTCGGAAGTTGAGACAGGACGAGCACTGTGAGTTTGAGGCCTACATAACAAGATTCTGGGGCTGGGGAGATAGCTCTGTGGCACAAGTGCCTGCCTGGCAAGTGCAAGGTTATCAGTTTGAACCTCGGTCACACACACACAAATCCTGTCTCCCAATTTTTTTTTTTTTTTTTTTTTTTTTTAATATTGAGCAGTGGAGATTGTCTTTATGTTATCTATTTGTGAGATTGGGTGATGGTAATAGGATGAATAGAAATACAGCAGTTCTGAGGACATAAGCACTGGGTGTTTGATGCAGAGTTTGGAGAAATGATCCAGCAGAGGATGGTGGTCCACTGCATCTGCAGGTCTAAAAGGTAAGGACCATTTTATGCAAACCTGGGTACCTGAACCTGAGGCTTGAGTAGGGTACTAGAAGTGCTTGTGGGCCAGAGTTTTTTTTTTCCAGAATAGGCATACAGCATCTCATCATACCTTCATGTCCCTTGGCCCTGATTTGAATTATATTGACATCTAGGCTTGACAGAAGTATTCTAGTCCCCAAAAGGTGTGTGGTGCCAGCCAAGGTCTTTCAGGAAGGGTTTGATTGGATGGGCCAGGGAAGTGGAATTCTTTACTGGGAGGCTAGGATTCTTCTTGTGGACTTTGAGCCTTTTGAGTAGAACAACCAGTTGGTGCCAGTCATGTTATCATTAGTCATCAGGTTCTAGTTCCTTGAGGGATCCTTTTGTTTTGCAGATACTATGAGCATTAACCTCAAATTAAGAGAAGTTGAATAAATTTTGTTTGGTCTGTGACATAAATAGGTTTCAGGGCCAGCCAGATAGCTCAGTGGATTAAAGCACTTGCTTAGAGTGCAGTGGCCAAGTTTCGATCCCCAGTATGCTGTGGTGGTATGCACCTATAATCCCAGCACTAGGGAAGCTGAAAATGGACACTGCACTTTATCTATCTATCTATCTATCTATCTATCTATCTATCTATCTATCTATTGTCTTTTTGAGACAATCTCACTATGCAGTTCAGGCTGGCCTTGAACTCACTTTTGTGGCCCAGGCTAGTCTCGAACTGGCACTGATCCTCCTACCTCAGCCTCCCGAGTGCTGGGATTACATGGGTGTGCCACCATGCCTGGTTATAACTTTTTTTTTATGGTACAGGGATTGAATTCAGGCCCTTGCACTACCAGGCAAGCACTTACTTACTGGGCTATTTCCTGCCTTCCCTTTATTTATTTATTTTTTTATTTTTATTTATTTATTTATTTTTGTGGGACCAGGGTTCGAACTCACGACCTTGCACTTGGCCCAGCAGGCAATTGTGCCTCGGAGCTATCTCCACAGCCCCTGCCTTCCCTTTAAAGTTTATTTATTTACGTTTGTGGCTGGCTCCGTTCTTGGGGTGGGGCTGGTGCAGCATGTGGTGCTGGGGATCAAACCTCCAACCTCGGTTCCTCCAGTTGCCTAAGCTTGCTTAAGCATGTGCTTTAGACCCCTGAGCTATCTCGCCAGCCCCAATGAAACAAGGTCTTGTTAGGCTGTCAAGATGCAGTGTTCCTGACTCAGCCTTCCAGTGTTCTAGAATTGCCTGCATATACCACCATGTCTTGCTGGTACAAGTTGTTCTATGATTTTTTTCTTTGAAGTATATGAGCCTTTCTTAGGCACACTGTAGGAAGGCTCTGGGATGTGGGCTGTGGCAAGCAAGGTTGGTTGGCTGAGGCCATGTACAGGGAAGACTGGAGTTGACTATCAGGGTTCAAGCCCTGCTTGCCTCTTTCTGCCCTTGTTGTTGGGCAGTGGGGTCAGTATCCTTACACATTTTCAGTGAACAGATGTAAAACTATGTGAGTACTGAACTGGGCTGCACATCTTACTGTACTATTAACATTTCTTGAGGTGGGAAAGGAGGCAGCCTTTGCTTTGTGAGAACTATGACAACAGTTGTCCATGCTTGTCCTGCTTTGCAGTGGCCACTTTCCTTGTCTTGTTTTGCATTTAATCTGAATTGCTTTTTTTTTTTTTTTTTGAGACAGGGTCTCACTATGCAGTTGAGGCTGGCCTTGAGCTCAGTTTTGTAGCCCAGGCTGGTCTCGAACTCGCACTGATCCTCCTGCCTCAGCCTCTCAAGTGCTGGGATTATAGGTGTGCGCCACCACGCCCGGCATGAATTGCTTTGTTTTTAATGCTGTTAGTCTGGACATGGGACCCTGTAGAATAGTGCAAGGGAAGAGGTGTTGGGTTTGGCTTTATGTGAATTCCAGAAAGACCAGTTAGTAATTCTGGTGTCTTTTGTGGCTAATGTCTTCATTTGCCCTCCTTTAGGCAGTTGCACACATGCGTGCGTGCGTGTGAGCAAGCAAATTCATGTTTGAAGTTGTATTATGTGTAAAAGAACAGGAGATAGATGAGTTAGATTTGGGGACTTTACACTTGAAACTTTTTAAAACTTTCTTTCTTAAAAATTTTTTATTTTATTTTATTTTTTCTTGTTTCAGAACATTTGTTTGTTTATTTTTATGGCCAGCTCAGCCTGCCCTGAGGGCAGGGCTGGTGCAGCATGTGGTGCCAGGGTTCGAACTGCGGTCCCTGCAGCCTCCCAAGCTTTCCTAAGCAGGTGCTTTATACAACTGAGTCATCCTGCTGGGCCCCTATACTTGAAACATTTTATGTTAAGTTTGAAGAAATTATTTTGTGGGAACAGATTGTCTTGATGCTTGAAAGGAGTCCTGGACAGAATGAATGACAGCAATGATTTTCAGCCTGGGTCACTGCAGTTGGGCTTCTGGGAACCAACTTTACCACCTTACCTGCTGTGTGGCCTTGGACAAGTCATCTGCCCTCCTGTGCCTCCATTTATCTTTTCTTGGGGGGGGTCTTTTTGCAACAGGGTCTCACTATACAGTTTAGGCTGGCCTTGAGCTGACTTCATAGTCAGCTGGTCTTGAACTCCAAATGATCCTCCTACCTTAGCCTCCCCAGTGCTGAGGTTACAGGAGTACTTCACATCTGTACACCTCCATTTATTTTTATCTTACGTAAAGCAGGGCAAATAGAATTGAGCTCAGGATACTTTTACTGGTATTTGAATTTTTTTTTTTTTTTTTTTTGTCTTTTTGAGACAGGGTCTCGCTATGCAGTTGAGGCTGGCCTTGAGCTCACTTTTGTAGCCCAGGCTGGTCTCGAACTCGCACTAATCCTCCTGCCTCAGCCTCCCGAGTGCTGGGATTACAGGCGTGCGCCACCACGCCCGGCTGGTATTTGAATTTTGAAGAAGGTAATTTTTGATTTTCAAACCATGGATTAAATGAATTTAGGGCCAGAGATACACAGCTCAGTAGCATAGTACTGCCTGGCAAGTGCAAGGCCCTGAGTTCAATTCCCTGTACTCCACTCTCCCTACCCCCCAAAAAAAGAACTTAGTGGGTTGCAGTTACTGTTTAGAGAGAAATGTCAGAGAATGCCACATTTCAAGACTAGTTCATAAAATCTTTGTTCGCGTTGTATACATGATGATGTGGTTTGTTTGTGTGCTAGGAATTGAACCCAGGGTTTTGAGTATGCTAGGCTGATTGTATTATGGGGTGTGTCAGGAATATTAATGTTTTCTAATGTTACTTGATGATAATTATGAGGACCTATTTTTTAAGTCATTTTTCAGTCTTCATGATTTGTGACTGTCATGAAGGGTGACTATGCTGAATATGCTTTCTAGTAGGGGATGAAATTCACAGTTTCTTACAGAAACTTGGCAGTAGTTATGATTTAGTGAGTGTTTTGAAATAAGTGTGTAAGGAATGTCTTATGTATGGGTGTTGTGTTGTAAGATACTTGTGCTTTAAGGTAATTTTTTCTTTAGATGACCTGTTTTAGGAATGGCTTTATTGTATCTTTTTTTTTTTTTTTTTTTTTTTTTTTTTTTT
>PVJA010031614.1:0-24792 GCA_004027025.1 Myocastor coypus
GCTGACCTTGCACCGGAGGCCAGTTAGTGTGGGTACCTGATGACACCCTTGATTCTGAAATGAATGCTGCAGATATCAAGGAAATGCACCTCAAAATAGGGAAAATAGGGCCAGTGAATAGCTCAGCACACTAAGCACCTGTTTAGGCATCACAGGGACCAGGATTCAGTGCCCGGTACCAGGTGCCATGCCAGCACCACTGCCAGGCATGCTGAGCTGGCCATCCAGACCTGCACCCCTTTAATCCCAGCACTGGGGAGGATGAAAACAGGAGGATCACTATGGGTTCGAGCTGCATAATGAGACCCTGTATCAAATACACTAAAGATAATAAATATAACAATAGCAATAATAATAGGAAACATAATTTGAGTGCAAATTTTAAAAATTTTGTTTCACTCGTATATAGCCTTTAGAATGCACTTCCTAATTATTTCTTGTCTTTTTCTTTTTTTTAGCACAGGGTCTCACTGATGACTCATAGTGATCCTCCTGCTTCTACCTCCCAAGTGCTGAGATTATAGGCACACACCACCAAGCCCAAACTCCATCCCCTGGAGAGTGGGGCCCAGCGCGGCAGGCGGGGCCAAGAACCAAACCCTGGCCCCTGCACTTCCCTAAGTAAGCCCTGAATAAACTGAGCTATATTGCCGGCCCTTCCCTAATTATTTCTGATCTTCATATTCTTTCGTTATGTGTCTTCAACTCTAAACACTTGAAAGATTGCTAGCCTTCGCAAGCAAGCAAGCAAACAAACAAAAGCACCTTTAACTATTTGAAAAGCATTTATTGGCATTTCTTTCCTCACTTAGCACCCATTGCCATTTTGGCTTCACTATCATTAAGTAAATTTATTTGTTTTTCTATCTTTATTTAAATTGGCTTCATTGAATATGAGGAAGTAGATCTGACTTTGGGACTGTAAGAGAAGACCAAGTCAAGTGCTTTCACTAAATCTGAGCCCAATATCCCTCTTATCAAGTGTATTTTGGAACATCTTTTTAATGTGCTTCAATAACTGTTTAGGAGAAAATGTTAAAGAAAGCAAAGCCATAATTTTGAAAGTGAACCAGTAGAATGTCTAGCTAACATGTAAATGGGAAAAATAACTTCTACTAATTTCTATTTTACTATAGAAACAATCAGGAAGGAAAGTATGATAAGATATAACAAAACCATACAGGTTGGGCATCCCTAGTTGAAAATCCAAAGTTCTCTAAGTTTGCAACTATTGGAATGCTGAGATGATATCACAACTGGAAAATTCCACAGTTGACCTAACATTAGGGGTTATAGTCAAAATGTAGTTGAACTATAAATATTGCATGAAATGAATTTCAAGGGCCAGCCAGATAGCTCAGTGGATTAAAATGCCTGCTTAGGCAGACACTTAGGCCCAGCCTGCCATACTGAACTTGCACCCTGGGACGTACTGAGAGGGTAAAGACTGGGCATGGGGGTGCATGCCTGTAATTCCAGCACTTGGGAGGCTGAAAACAGCAGAAACACTACAAGTCTCATCTGTGTAGCAAGATCCCATACAGCCTCTACTAAATACATAAAAAATTAAATTAATTTCAAGATATGTACATAAGGTATGTATGAAACAAATGAATTTCATATTCAGATGTGGGTTCAATCCCCAAATTATTTCATTATTCATATACATCTGTTCCAAAAACTGGAAAATTTGAAATATAGAGCATTTACAGTCCTGTGCACTTCAGCAAGAGATACCCAACCTGTATAATTGCACTAAACATAGAATAGCTATAAAAACAAATTGATGCATAAGTAGTAACAATCCTGTTTATGACCTGTTCTTATATAATAGTGAACAGAGGGCCAGGCAGGATGGCTCAGTGGTCTAAAGTGCCTGCAGGCGGCTTCAGGGACTGTGGTTTGATCCCTGGCAACACATGCTGTGCCAGCCCTGCCCTCAGGGCAGGCTGAGCCAGCCATAAAAATAAATAAATAAACAAACAAAAGTTCTGAAACAAGAAAAAATAATAGTGAACAGAAACTCTTTTGGAAAGTCTGAACAAAACAAAATAATTCTCTCAATTTGCATAGTAGCGGTCCTGGAAATTTTGACATGATTAAAATTGAGTGAAAAAAATTGTGTGTGCATTTTTTTTTGTCATAAGAAGATTGGTTCTAAACCTAATTATAAATTCTCACCTATGCGAGTGTCAAGCACAAATTTAACAAGTTGTGTGGGAGGTAAGACAATTCTTTATTTTTGCTTGATTTCCAATGCATTGATCTCTGGCTTGTGCCCAACCATTTCAATAATACGTTGCAATTATCAGCAGTCAAAAATTTCTCCCCAACATTTCTTTTCTTTTCTTTTTATGTATTTGGTTGTTACTGGTTCTCATGATGCAGTTCAAACTCATAGTGATCCTCCCCAGCACTGGGATTACAGGAACGCACCACCATTCTTGGACTCTGTGGTTGGCTTAGCGTGTCCTGGGGGTGGGACTGGCATGGCAGGTTATGCTGGGGATGGAACCATGGTCCTGGCCCTTGCCTGAGCTTTCCTAAGCAGGCACTTTAGCCCACTGAGCTACCTTGCCAAACCCTTTCCCCAGCATTTCTAAACACTTCTATAACATGGGGAGAGTACTTGCTTTGTGACAGCCACTGTTCCCAATAAACATAAATGGGCTCAGGCCCTGTAATGGAGCTTTGAATTTACCTGTGTCATCACACTACCTGTACCATCATGACTGTCTTTTCTTATTTTAGTCCTGATGTAGTGTGCTGTGTGTTTTCTTTGCTAAGAATGACTGGAAGGTTGGCAGTAACTTTTAGCTTCTGCCATATTTATTGTATTATTCTCTCTGGGTGAGAACAATGAAATGGGCACATTTACGGAGCTTAAGAGGTCAGCATTTCTCTGGGTGTGTTTAAATCTTCCCAAAAAAGGTTATGTCTACATGGACTGCTGCTTTGGGGTGGGTGGTTCAAGGCTGGAGAGCCCCATTCCTGTTCACCTAGGTCAATAAACAGGAGAATCCAAGACAGATAGAAATGCCAAAGAGGTCTGGTTGAAGTGGCAAGTCCCCAGTGTCAAAAGCATGTTCAAAAACAAAACAAACAAACAAAAACCCCCACCAAAACTGAAGCTGAGAATCAGAATGAAAAGATGAACCAGGCTAACGTAGAACATCAGGAACCAGTGAAGGAGGTTTCAAGCAGTTTTTGGTGTATGTAGCTGGTCTTTATGGATCTCAAATATGTAACTCACGTCAAATCATATGACAGAGACAGATTTCAAATAGCACTTTAAAGTCACTGATGTATAAGTGGTTTTATGAAGATGTGATATTTAAAAGCAGGGCTCTTGACCATATAAGTTGACAAATTGCTAATTATATGTGTGATCCTTCAGCTTTTTATTTGAAAGTAATTATTTGGATTTATTTTGCTTGATAGTAAGCAGCTTGAAGGCAGTATTGGTTCAAGGCCGTTACTGTCTACCTTTACCCTCTCTCCATAATTCTCTATATGATGTGGTATGTGGAGCAGAAAAAGAAAGGAAGGAATCAGTGAAAGAAGGAAGAAAAAGAAGGAAGAAGAAAGGTGGGAAATAAAGGGAGATAGACAAAAGGAGAGATGGAGGAAGTCTATCTATCTATCTATCTATTGATCATCTATCTATCTGTCTGTCTATCATCTATGTATATGTAATGGGAAAAAGACATAAACTTCACTGCATTGTATTTCTTTTTGTGATGCCGTGAGCAGAGGAAGTTGTAAGACAAGAATGTTTGGAGTTGCACCATGTTTCACATTCCCCTTTGTTGGCAGTCAGTGTTGCTAGAGCTATAGGCACAGAGACCTTGTCAATATTTGCTGAATGCACACTCCAGCCTGCATCCTGTCAGCCTAGGGTGCTTACACTCAGCCCATTCTGCAGGTGCCAGGACTGGAGGATTTAGACATCCTCCTGATGTTCTGACTCTTTGCCTTATGCTGTGGTGGTGAACATTACCAAAGCTGCAGGTTCACCTGGCTACTTCTGGGATTCATATTCTGTATACCTTAAGAGTAAGAAGATAGGACTTTGGTGGACAGTGGCGGAGGTATGGTGGGAGTCAGATGGGGTTTTGCCAGAGCAGTGCCTTCAGTGAAATGCTGGTCCTTGGACAGGCGATGTGTGTCTAGTGTGAGCGAGGTGGTTGTTGTTTCCTAGGAAATAAGTTCATCTAGCATTCAATGCTACCTTATTCATGCATATGATTTCAAAGTAACGCTTCAGGGGGTAAACAGAATATTAGTGAACTTTACTGTTTTTTCATATTAATTAAATGTCAGTAGCTTGTTTTTCAGCTAATTGAATTAATATACTACAATGTTCTAGGATGGCCTTTATCTAACAAGTCTAAATGTATGAAAATTTCAAAAAATTGCAGAAGGAAATTTGTCCTCTTTATCATTGTTATGTTAATGTGAACTGTGCATATAGTAAAGGGCTCCTAATAAAAAAGTAAAGATTAGAAAATGGGACTTATAGGGGAAGATTAAGGATCTCTTGGGAAAATCAAGTGCCACCTTGACAGTCCTCCTCAAGAGTGAAATAAAGAGCATGTTGATGAACTATCATTCTTCACAAAGAGGTCAAGAATACACTTATTCATTAGAAATTCCAGCTAGTCAGAAAATAGTAAGACTTGAGCTAAAATGCTAAGAGCTCTGGAGTTATTCTCTCTGAATTAGAACAGGGTGCTTTGCTCTTCTGTTTGCTGTGACCTAGGACAGGTCAAGGATAAATCTGATATTTAATGAAGGCCAGTGTCAACTGATGAAATGTTGGGAACATTTGTCGTTCTTACAACATCCTCTAGAAGTCAAGGTTGAGGCGCGGTGCCTAGCTAAGCTCAGTTCACTGCCCAACCAGTTCAAATACTGGGAAAGCTGATCCCTGTCTGGTAACAATCATTAGCTCTGAGTTTTATGTTAAATCAGAAAATGTAATAACAAAATAATATGCAACCAACATTTTAATATATATTTAATTTACTCATTTCAGGATATTTTAATATGTATTTAATTTATACAGGTGAGGGCCCATATTAACTTATTTAAAACAAAGAAGTGACAGCACTAAGAACATTTGGACATTTACTTAAACTTTAAACTAGGTAAGGATTTGTAAAATAATATCTTAAGAATAAAGTCAAATCAATTTCAAAATAATAGAATCATTTCAAGTTTCCTCATGTACCTAAAATTTAGAGTTGAATTCATTCTATTAATTCAAAAGCATTTAAGCACTCTCCAAGTAATATTGAAATCATTTAGAACAAGACAGATTAATTTACCATTATTATTGTTCTTTAGTGTTTATCAGCCCCACTTTAGAAAATGGCAGGCAGCCAAGAAACAGCCTCCCTGCAGTGCTGCTCCGGCCTCTCTGTCCAAAATCCAATGAGTAATGAAGGCCGTCACCCAGGCCTGAGGGAGTCTGTGTAGGGCTGCTCCTGACTGCTGTATACACAGTTTTGGAGCCAAACTATTTTTTGTTATCTAGTTGTTGTCTGCTTTCTTACCTGTTTAACTTTTGTTTTAAATTTGACTTTTACTTTTTTATTTTAAAAGGAAAGACATAATAATGAAAGCAAATTTCAAACCAGGTTAAAGGGACAATTATAATAGTTGATGTACTGTGTATTGCTCTCCTCGGAGTAGCCTGCTCAACTTTTTTTTTGAAACAGCTTCTAGATGTCTTTGAACTTTTTTTTTTTTGGGGGGGGGGGTGGGGGAATGTAAAAGAGAATGTCTTGGCTTCTTTTCTTGTTGCTGAAACAAAATACCAGATACCCAAAGCTAAAGGAGAAAAAAATTTATTTCAGTTCAGTTTGTAGAAGCTCCAGCCAATAATTGGCTGGTTCCAAGGCAGCACGGCACAGCAGAGGGAAAACAGCTCATGGGAGGCAGAGGCTGGTAGCAGAAAGCAGGAAGCAACAAGACAGGCAGGGACTTCTGCCTTTATATGTTACGCAGACTATCAACCCCTAGGACAGGCTGGGGCACACTTAATTCTACCCAGAGCTCTGCCAGGCCAACAGTGGACTATTTAATAATCACACACCTTGATTCCAGCATCACACACCCCAGATCCAGCCACCTCTGAAAAGTCCCACCTATGACTGCATGAGGCTATTGGAGAAGGGCTGGGTACAAGCCATGGCAGGTAACCTGAACTTTTTAGTATCTAATTGACATTACTATACTGTGTTTAGTGATTGAACTCGAACTGCTTCCAGACATTATTCAATATAAATGGTATGCATGGTAATTCCAGTAATGCTCAGGCTTTTCTTATCCCTGTCAGCCTTTGCCCCTAGCATTACATTTACTCCAAAACTTCATTCTTTAAGACAACTCCAAGATCCTCTTTCCATGATGCCCTCAGGGCATTTTCTGAAGTGCACCACTCCTTGATGGATTCCCACACCTTGTGTCTACCTCTATCAAAACTCAATGCCAAGTCTTTAAAATCTTTTGTGTTCCTAACCCCTACAATTGCATCCACCAAAAAGGTAAAGGATAATCAAACCATTTAAAAGACAGGGCCTATAACCTATTGGAATGGAGCTGGCTTTCAGTAACACTGCTATGTTGGGAGTGAATATGAACACTTCAAGCTAGTGATCTTTGAGAGGAAAATTCCTATTCTGTTCCACATTATATGCTTAACATCTGGGATTATGCATATTGTTGACAAGTAAATGTTTTATGAATGAACAAGAGATCAAGAGAAGCTATGTATTAATTCAAGGGCAGGTCTTGAACTCTTAGTAGTGACTTCAGAACTTCCAGGTACTGTTTAACTTTAGACATTAGATCATTCTGAGACATACATGTTTTAATTTAAATTAAAAGATCTCGCTGATACCCTTTACAGGACCTGAACACTAACTTGTTCCTGAAAGCACAGAACTCTGGGTAAGCTGTAAGTTCTTACATCTTTCTTTTTTTTTTTTTTTTAAACCGGAGGTTTGATAAATGGAACGGATACATTAAATGGAATTCATGGAGGCAGACAGGGTAAACTGAGTCTCTTCCCAAAGAGAGCTACAAGTCAATAATGCTATTTAAAAGATAACCTACGCTTAATTTGTTCCAAAGATATTAAAACAACAAATTTGATAATTGAATTGTTATTCATCCTATTTTTCACATGTATAGGGACACACAGTGGATCATTAAATGTTTGTTGAAGAAAAGGAGACTCCAGATACAATCTGGACTAGTTAAAATGAACAAACATGCACAAAGCCTCCTCAGGATAGCAATTCTTCCAAAACTTTTCCTTAAACTTAAAGCAAAGACAGAGTACATGTCACACTGGCTTCCAACTACCTTTCCTCTGGGCAATTCCTTAATCTTCTTAATAGATGATTTAACTTCCACTTTTTATTCCAAAAAGAAAGTAGGGACTTTCTCCTCAGTAGCATAGTGATTTCTCTCTCTCTCTCTCTCTCTCTCTCTCTCTCTCTCTCTCTCTCTCTCTCTCTCTCTCTCTTTCTTTTTTTTTTTTTTGTTAGCACAGTGGTTTCTTATCTTCCAGAAGAAGCAGCTAGGTACATGGACCCCTAACACAATGGCAGTGAACCCATGGCACATACCGCAGTGGATAACCCCAGCACCACACCAGTAGCCTGGCATAGGATAACAGTAGCCTCATAGAGGCTGTGCTACTGCTCCAAATGGAGTAGTGGCACCAGGACTCATCAGGCACACCTGGTCAGAGCCTTCCCATGGCCAGCTGGTGAGTTTTCAGGTTTAATGGCCATGTAGGCACTTCGAGATTCATAGGTAGGTTTGGGTTGCAGTTTGGGCACTCAGTCTCTAAAAAGGCTCACATCACTTCCCTAAAACATTTGCCAAACTGGGCAGATTTGGTTGCTCATATTCAACTGACTGGGAGAGATAAAGGACGTTTGAGGCCCAGGCTAGATAACTTGAAATTATTTAGACATACTTAAAACAATTATTTATCTTTGGTGAATCTATTGTTTCTGTAACAATTTGTTATGATGATTAACTTGACTGGCTTGAGAGACCACAGCACAACTGAGTTCTGTCTATTCAGGTAGTGTATGCTCAGCTAGTAAGAGGATCAGTAAAGCAAAGTTTGGGATATGTCTGGGCAAAGCACAGGGGAATGACCGTAGGGGATGCACCTGGCCCTGACTCTTTCCCCTCTGCTGCCATTGCCCTTTTTCTCTGCTTCCTAGCTGTCCTGAGTTGAGCAGCTTCCTCCTACCACATGTTTCTGCCATATTTCTGCCTTAGAGTCAGCCAACCATCGGTTAAAACCATGAGCTCAAGTAAATCTGCCTTCCTTAAATTGTTGGATATTTTGTCACAGCAACAGAAAGCTTCTAAGGGATAAAAACTAGGTGAGCATTAAAAAACATGAATTTCATCCCTTGGTGATAGTTAAAATGGGAAAGAGGAGGGGGCTAGAGAAAGCTCTAGGGTCAGACAGTTGGGAGCCTTCAGAGTACTCCTAAGAGCAGCCTGGTCAGAGGGGTTAGTTGTGTCTCAGTTTGACTTCGAGTTGCCTTCTCCTCTGAGGCTTTACTTAACCACTTGCAACCTGGGTTAGTATATAAACTCTGCAAACCCAGCTCAGTAGGGTGCTTCAGGAGGGCAGACAGGTGCTTCTCAGCCTATTCTACGAGCTGAGTTTCAATTCCCTGCAGACATTCACTTGGTTGAATTGAGGCAAACTCACATCTGTCACCAGTTGAGACTAACACCCCACTCTGTCATACTACCTATTTTGCTGTCTAAAAGCTTTTGAACTTGTTTTGTTTGGGGAAGCTGCCTGAATATAATACCATGAATGCAAGCCAAGGAAGATCTTTAAACTAATTTTTTTGTAATTTTATCATCTACACAAGGAAATTTCTGAGGCCTCAGACAAGTCTTTCTCTAGAGTGAAGTCTTAATTATTAAATAGTATCAATATTAAATATTCATTTTAAACTATTTTTAAATAATCATTTAGTATAAATTATTTAATATCAACTTTATTATTGGTATTGCTAAGTAATCATTTGGTGTAGCTAATCATTGAAATATGAGGTGTCTTCAAAACCCTATTGGTTTGATAAAACAACTGTCCATAAGCTTTAGCAGTTGCTTGGGCACAAGTTACTGTTTGAGCATGTTCTACTTGCCAATATAGGTCTTGGCTTTCCTCCTTCCAATATCTTAAATGTCAGGGCTATAAAAGCTCGTGTTTTTTTGTCATATGATGATTTCTTACTGTTCCAGATAGTCTGTCATCTTACCCTTTGGCTGACTGATGGATTTCCATCAAGTACCCCTTCTGTAATGCTGTCTGATGCTTGGGATTCAGTGAAACAGACTGTGAGTTTGCTTTCTTAAAACATCCATGTGAATGTATAATTCTTCCTTTTTAAAGTGAGATGAAGACAATAGGAATTAGTCTTGAACTTGCATGCAAAAAGGATAGAAAAAATGGTGTTTGATCTTGAAACATAACGCTGAAGTGGTTAGGACACTGAGGTGGGGAGACGAAGTGGGAGTGCGTGTATGCTACTTCTGTCTACATGTTCATGGATAGTCATTTTGTATCCTCCTCTTCTCAAATTCAGAAATCTCGAAGGAACTTATTTATTTCCAAGAATGTCAACTCAATTTATTAGTTTATAACAAAATAACTAAGAAGTTAGGGGCTAGAATCCTCCTTGATTTGGTCAGTAATAATGTTTTCTATAAGCAAGTTTCTTTATAAAATTAAATCAATATTACATGTTTACTTGGTAACCAAAATGTTATGAAAGGAGAATTCATGAAATCACTGGGATAATAAAAATAAGGGTTAAAATCAAACAGTATTAGCACCGATTTGCATTCTAGGACTTTATTATAAATAAGCATTAATCAGTTCCATAGATGGTGATGGAGACATCCTGGTGAGGTTTTATTATTGAGTCTATATTTAGAATAACCTAGTAACCATAAACTTTCCATTGATGCTGCACATTCTCATAAAAGATGTTGCATTTTCCAAGATTATAGCTCTCCCAATTAATTTTTTTTTTTTTTTTTTTTTTTTTTTGTGGGACCGGGGTTCAAACTCACGACCTTGCACTTGCCCAGCAGGCACTTGTGCTTCGGAGCTATCTCCCCAGCTCCCTTCTCCCAATTAATTATATATCAAGAGCCTTTATTTATTTTATAGACCATCAGAAATTGCTTATTTAAATTTAGGAAATATAGTCGCCTAAATATTAACAAATCTACAGTCAGTCATTTATTGGATAAGTGTTAAATTTGATGATGTTACTATTGGTTATTACTGTTTTTTTTTTCAATGATCATAAATATGCTTTCCTAAAAATATGCCTTATATTAAATCAGAAACACTTATGCAGGTTTATAAACTTGAAATGAGACTTATACAAGCTTGTTAAGTAAATGCTAATTTTGAAGTATTTCTTGAAATTTTTATGTATGCAATTTAATTATCTATTTTTTTCTACATTTTTCTTTTTAAAAAAAGGATTTATCTATAAGGTTCTATTTGTGTTTTGCAGGCATTCACGTTTGGACCTCCAATGCAACCTTCAGTTTTCAGTATTTAGTAAGGTTCAGTAACAACAAAACAGAGTGAACATTTCAATAGAAGCTAAATAAATTTCTTCTTAATTAGGCAAATTGAATCATAAGCAATATTCTGAAATGTTTAAAGTATAAAGTAAAGTTTTGTTTTCCAGAAGGGGATTAATGAATGTTTTCTGAATTTTTATAATAAAAAAAGGAATTTAAACAAAGGCAAAGCTCATTAGCTGGTAAATATATTAACTTATATTCATATTTTAATATAAAATTAATTTTAAACATACTAAGATAAATAAGTTTAGGACCACTACCCTGATCTAAGTAAAGATATAAAGTAAATGTTCCTTTGGAAATGATTTTGTGATTTAAAAAAAAATTACTGACCCTACCTGCTGTCTAATATTGCCAGGAATCCCCACCTTATAGTGACTCATCACTTAAAGGATATATAAAAAAATATCTTTTAAAAGAGCATTCCACTTCCTCAGAGGAGTGCTGGTCTTCACAGTCAGCTTAGATTTCTCCTGGCTTCTAGCACAGATTCTTTGGCCTCCACCTAGATCCCTGCAGTGTAGACCGATCAGCCTTCCATCAGGCTTCCAACCTTGCAATGTAGACCTATCAGCCTTGCAGTGTAGACCCATCAGCCTTCCATCGCAGACGCATTGGCCTCCTGATTCTGACTTAGTGAAACACTGCAGTGAGCTCCAGAGCTTGGAACTGAATCTTTCAGTCTGATGCTGTCTGTGTGCTTCCTCATCCGACTCTGTGGCTCCCGTCATGAGCCAACCTTGTAATTTGTTATATATTTCTACATCTTGTGTTATAAATGCTCCTTATGTTATATCTGTTCCTCTAGTAACACCCTGTCTGATATAAGGAGGAATAAAAGAGGCAGGGACAAAAAACCCCAAGGTACCCTGGCTGCTATCGATTTTCTTAGTAAACCAGGTTAATCATAAAGGACCTTTGTTGATTAGGTACCGTATGAAGCTCTCCATTATCTTTCTGGAGGTGGCTTACTGGGAACACGGGGGACCTTAGAAGCAGAAGATGTAATTACTTGCACTATAAGTAAGCATCTGTGGCACTTTGCACAAGTAATGACCTCTCAGCCTCTCCCTCTGACTTGTAAGGTGGACCTACCTTGGTCTCATAGAACATTTTCTTCTCTAGCTACCTGACAAATATGTTTGGTCTCCTTGACACTGGGCCCACTGTTTCTCAGCTCCTCACAGGCCTACCATCCCTGCCTCACCTATATCCATGAGGGCTGAGGCCCACACAGCAAAGAACATTGCTTAAAGTTGTAAGATAATCTGTTTCTTTAAATGGAAACTATTTTTTACACTCTAATTTTTCTTCCAAATAATGTGAAGGTTAAACATCAGCTCAGTACATAATCAAATTCCAAATATATATATATATATATATATATATATATATATATATATATGGAATATATATATATTCATCTGAAATATATATATATATATATATATATATATATATTTCAGGTGAATATATTTTGATTTAACATCCTATTCTAGGTCTGTAGACTACAGTTGTGTGGTTATCTCCCACTGACTTATCACAACTGAGAAGAGTTTGTACATATCTAAGAACAAATTTTTTTTTCTCTGTATTTTAGGAAAGGGTCTACAGAGTGTTCAGGGTCTCACTACTGGATTGGACTTGTAGTGATCCATCTATTTATAGCCTCTCAAGAACTGGGATGACAAGCATGCGCCACCATGTCTGGTCTCAATTGCTGTCTCAGCACACCCCAGGGGCAAGGCCAGCAGGGCAGGCCTCAGGATTGAACCCCCAGCCCCTGAGCCTACTTGCAGGTGCTTTAATTTGTTGTGCTATTTGGCCAGCCCTCTGAGAACAAGTATTGAGATGCCAATATGCTGGATTACAATTGAGGAAAGAATTTTTATTGCTGTTACTTGTTGGTTTCCCTGATTATACTGAATTTAGATTTTCTTGGTTGTAGGAGACAGAGTGGGACAAAGTAGGGTTTTGTATACTCTAATCTCTGTGTTTCATGTTATTGCTTTTGTTACATTCTTTTCATTTTTGAAATTTTAAAATATCTTTTAACATTTCAGTTGACATTATATATTGAATACCTGTATTAAATTATTTTAGCATGGTGCTCAGAGAAACCTGAAAGGAATTAATTTTAAGAACTACTATTATTTTCCAAACTCAAGGAAATACATTATCCACTTTTAAAATTTATTTTCACAGAGATGTTCTTAATTTCAACTCTTAAGGTTGATATATGGCCTCATATCTATATTAAATTCCCTGGAGCAAGGCCCTGAGCACATTTGTCAAGTGTCCAATTTGGCTGTAACCAAGCTAACATTTGTTATTAATTATGTCAGCAAAATATCATCATCTTACAACTGTAGTTTGAGCCTAATAGAGTAGGAATATTGAGAGATGGATATTCATAAGCAATTAATGAACCATTTTTCAAGAAAATATGCTAAAAAATGCAACAAAACAAAAATATCAGCAACACTTTTTAGTCTCTTTGTATCCTTTACCAGACTTTGTCACATCAAACCATCTCTGGCTAAGAAAAAAATGTAATCAGTTCTTCAAAATTAAATCCAATGAACTTGTCTCTGCAGAAGGTCAAGTAATATATTTTCATGAAAGGGAACTGTTCCTCATTTAATGCATCAGTTATTAAAAAGGTGCTGTATTTCCTGTTTGGGTTCTGTCTTCTTCTTATTATTGCATATTAAAGCAACTGTCTTGCCAAGATGCAAATGCTATGCTAGCTTAACATGGCTGAGATAAAAGAGATGAGAAAAGGGCCAGATAGAGCCAGCCGCCACATTATCATGCCTGAACCATGGAAAATCACTACATTTCTAGTTTTCCTGTATTTTATGCCTTCAAGATTCCTTAGAAGCAAAATTAAAATGTAGATTATTTTTCTTTTTTTTAAAGAAGCTATCAAAACATCTTGAAGAATCTTAGATTTTGGTAACTTTGCTTTAGTGAAATTAAGGCCACTCAGATTCTTTTAAAGGAATACTTGAAAGAAAGAATGAACAGGAAAGAAGACCAGAGAAACATACCTTCATTGTTATAATAGAGAATGGAATAAATAGCCGTGAGAAAGAGTTTAGCTGCACCCAGTGGAACCTGCCTGTAATCTCAGCACTCTGGGATCCTAGACAAAAAGATTTAGAATTTGAGCCCAGCATGAGCACTTGGTGTTTCCATTAGGCTATGTCTCAAAGTAAAAAATAAAAAAAAGTTTAGGTATGTAGCTGAGAGGGCCTTGAGTGACCCTCAGGGCCACTTTCCATGATTTATAGCACTTATTCCATATTATCTTGAATTTAAAGAAACAAAGGTTTGTATTCCAAACTGGTCATTAGCAGTAGCTGCTAGTGCTGAGCTCCTATCCCAGGGACCCTTACCACTGGAGCTCTCATACTTAGGCATTTGGTATCCTGAGTCCTTAGAAAGATGCTAGAGGATTCGCCCATAGATGCTGAAGCACTCCAAAGAAAAGCATGATGGGAACAGTCCTGGCAGGAGAACAGATTCACCCGGATGATTCATGCAGATGGACAGCTACTAGGGGGGGAACTGCTTATGCTGCGTGAGTGAGCAAATACGGGGTCACCAATTCCGACAAGAATAGGGCTGAAGGGTGATGGGAGGTGACAAGAGCCAGTGAGGAAAAGAGAACGGAGCCTGAGGGATAGTGAAAGTGATCACCACGTGGCCATTTCTCTATGTGCCTGTCCCCTAAGCTGAATGGAAGCGTTATATATCATAGAGGCCCAGGAATTTCAAAAAATACACAAGATAGCCACTCAGGTGTGTAGAGTTATGAACACTGTGGAGTCCTGTACTGAAATAGGCCACTGGACGGAAGGGCTCTGACTCTTCCCTCCTTCTGCTTCCCAATCTCCTTACGTTCCCTGTCGCCCTCTCCCAGCCAAGCTGTTCAGGGAACCCAAGTGCATTCTCAGGTTGGCCTCTGAGGGCACACAGGGCAGAGTTGGAAAGCCACAGTCAGGACAGTGCATCTAGCAAAGGCACTGCCACTTGGAGACCTTCCAGGAAACCTCCGAACTCTAATGTATATATCCTTTAAAAGGTGTCTGATAAAGTGAACTTTCAGGTAATGCTGCGGTGTCACATGCTTTAAAATCCTCACAGAAAAAAATTTCCTGACAGTTTGGAAAGTTACCAGCTTGAAAGACAATCCAAGCAAATAATCTGTCAGAAAGAAGTCTCGAGAGCATCGGGAAAGAAGACGTGAGGTATTAAACATAATACTTAAATTCATATCTTCAGATAATGAAAGATATTTGAGTCTTTAAAAAGCAGAATATTTTAAAAGAAGCAATAAAATAACTGATTTCTGGGTTTCTACACTGAGAGAAGACCACTTGAGAAAACCAAGAAAAAAGTGAAGAAATTAAAAGTAACAGAGAAAATTAGATGACAGGTCTGTGAAACCTAATGTCTAGGTCAGAGTGTTTCAAAAATAAAGAGCAGACAAAAGAGAAGGGGTGAAAATTTCCAACGTTAATCCAATAATACTTTCTACATCATTAAGAACAGGTAGTTTCAGAATAGAAGAGTCACTGAGACCAATATGAGGAACACAATTTAAAACCACCAGTGACTATGGAAATACCCTAAAAGCTTTGCTATGGCTGAGTTGTGCCACACTCCAAATTCTTATGTTAAAATATTAATCTCAGTGTGATAAAATTTGAAGGTGGCCCTTTGGGAGGAGAGGAGGTCCTAAACATGGAGCCTAATGAGTTGAATTATTGAGCCTGTACAGTGGCCCCATTCTTTCCTGTCAACTTAAAGCAAGAAGACAGTTACCAGAAAACGGAATCTCACAAAACATTACATTTTCTGGGGTTTGATCTTGGCTTTCCTGGCTTCTAGAATTATAAGAATCAAATTTCTGTTGCTTATAATATACCTACCTGGTTCATGATATTTTGTTACAGCTTCATGAATGCACAAGAGAAGCTTTCAGAGAGAAAAATGAATGACAGCCAAAGAATTAAGAATCAAGGGGTACTAGACATCTAAATAACAGCAGTATCAATTAAAAGACAGTGTGAAAAACATCTTCAAAATTTTGAAAGCAAAACCTTTTAAATCTTTCTTTCTTTCTTTCTTTCTTTCTTTCTTTCTTTCTTTCTTTCTTTCTTTCTTTCTTTCTTTCTTTCTTTCTTTCTCTGTTTATGGCAGGGTCTACAGGATCTACAGAGTCTCACTACATGGATTGGGCTCATAGTGATCCTCCTGCTTTCAGCCTCCCAAGGGCTGGGATTGCAGGCATGTACCACCATGGCTAGTCTCAATCATTCTCTCAGTGGGTGCCAGGGATGGGGCCGGGCTAGCACAGCACACCAGGGATTGAATGCGGTCCACTACGCTCTGCCTAAGCACGCACTTGAGTCTGCTGAGCTATCAAGCCGGCCCTAAGGCAAAATGTTTTTAATTGAGAGTTCTATACCTAGTCTAGATGATTTCTTATGAGTGCAATTAAATGCAGAAACATGCTAGGGCTTAATATTTATTTATCTTATTTATTTTTTATTATGTTTTAGCATATTGATGAAGAATATACTTTTACTCTTAGTGCTTCCAGGTAAGTGAAGAGGGGAAAAGGGAGTTCCAGGTGTACAGGCAAGCACAGGGCCTGGAGAACACCCAGTCAGGACTGAAAGAGGAATGGTTCTGGAGGACTACAGGGAGAAAAGGTTGTAATTGCCTGCTATGCTTATATATATGCTAACCAAGACAGCCTTAACATCCCCTGGCTGTGTATAATTAAACCTTTGACTAGTTTCCTTCTGATTATAGCCTCCTGATCTGCCTTTTCTTAGAATATTTGTTTTCAAAGCTTCCAAGTGCAGGTTTTTTTTTTTTTTTTCTCTGCTGTTTTGAGATATATCACCTAAATTCTTAAACATTTTATAAACCAGGAGTGTCTCCACAAACCAGTAGCCATCTCCTCAAAATGGGCCCATCAAGCAAGATGGAGCTTTGACCACCTTGTCCCCACAGAGGAAGAGCAGGACATTGGTAAACACCAGTTAACAAATGTAGAGGGGCTAATCACAACTCAGTTACCACCCTGCTCCTCTAAGACTGCACCGTCAGTTCACCCTGTGCTTAAAAATTCTTTTGCTTTCAGTTTAAAGGAGCAACATTTGATTTTTCTATACTATTGCTATAGCCTTGAGTTAATTATTTGTTTAAACTGTCCACTGTAATTTTTCCTTCACAGTTGGGAAAGTAGCCCTGAGAAGCACTGGCCAGTTGTGGCGATGTGCAGCTGTGCTGCCAGCGTTCTGGAAGGCCAATTCAGGAGGAGCAGGAGTTGGGGCCTCACCTGGAAGATGTGGTGAGATCCCATCTCGAAACGACGATCTAGGTAGGGCTGAGGGCACAGCTAAAGAGCAGGCATTGGGTTCCACCCTTGCTCATACTGCTAAAACTGTTGTCTGTTTATTTTGGGAGGAGAGTTAGGGAAGAATTGATGGTAAGAATATAGAAAATTAAGACAAAAGACCAAATGTGATTATTAATTTCAATATTTTCTTATCTCACTTTTCTCTATTCTGAGCCCCTTTGCCGAGACTCTACCTTCGTCATCTGCATGTGAATTGTATGTACCTGTACTTCTTGTATAGTATTTTCTTCTCCCTTGAAAGCCAAATTCTTATTCTTCATATTGGGACATGTGAATTCTTATTAAGTTTTGCCATCCCCAAGTCATGATCAAACTTATCAGCTTCTTTAATTGAAACTGCTGTTCAAGATGATGGCATCCATTTACATATATATGATGTCCTTGCGATGCCATCTTAGTAGACCCTTATAAAAATCTTTTGAGGTGAGGTTTGGTACTAAATTTAGATGAAAATAGCTTAATACCATAGATATAAAGTCTCTTGTTACTTCTAAGTCTTATTTCCTTATTTTAAAGTGCATTGGATACTGGTGAAGCATGAGTCAAACTTCATAGAAAGTCGTGAGGGTTAGGTGAGGCCATGCATGTAAACGCTCTGTGCAATATCTGACTTTGCAAATGCTCAGTAAACCTCAAATGATTATTCTTGGTTCACAAGTAAAGCGTAGTTTAGAATCAGTAAAAAATATCCCTGTATCTTAATAGCATCTTCTAGTTTGATTCCAAATGTAAATAAGGTTACTATCTCACGTGGTGTATCTACAAATATAACTTCTTGGCAAGACCTTTGTTAGGATCCACTAATTCATTATTATAGGTTAGAGTTCAGAACACAAATGGATGTGCTTTGAAAATACATATGGACTAGGTGACGTTAAAGAACTGACTAACTGTCAGCAGCCGTGGGGAGAAGATAGAAGAAAAAGATCTAGCAAAAGATCGGGGAGAAAAAGAGAGGGGCAGACAAGAAGTGCGCTGTCCTCAGACATGGCACACTCTGTGGCCGAGGGCCCTGCTCGGGCTGCCACCCAGTGCAGGCTGGCCCATGCCACGTGTCATTTGAAACTGTATTCACCTGAAATGAGGAGACTTCTGTACATGGAAAAGTTATTTAAAAAACTGGCATACGAAAACATCAATTTAATTCCTCCATCAATTTAATTCTCCAGGAAGAGAAGCTGGAGTTTGATACTGTGGACACATTTGCAAAGACAGAAGTGCTTGGGATTGAACAGACTGTGAGTGGATGTGTCTCTCAGAATAGTCCAGACCTGGAAACTGAACTATCTCTATGGCAGCTAAGCTGGAGACCTGCTGTTGTTTTCATTTTTTGATGTCTTTGTTCAAACCATATGGTGCAGGAGCAGTACATATTTGTAAATAAATAGACTTTGAGTCTAGATTCCTTCTGTGTCTGTGGCTTGTTTCCTTCTCAGACTTATCACTCTTTCAGATGAAACAATGGGCTTGCATTTAGAGAGCTTTGAACTTTTGGAGACTCCGTAGGATAAATTTCCGCTGTCTTTGACTGTTTGACGTGGGGCCTTCCCCTGTGACAGAGCACTGAACACTTGAGAGCTGGTTTTCAGGAGAAGTGGGGTTTTGTTTTTAACAGTTCAAGAGATCTCTACAGTCACTGTTACCCGTAGGAATTCCTTTCTTCTTTCTTAGTTCTCCCTTTGTCAGTGTCTCTGTCCGCTCGCCCCTCTGTCTGTCCGTCCGTCTGTCCATCCGTCCATCCGTCTGTCTTTATTGGGTGTTTAACTTTGGCCCTGAGAAACCTTTCAAGGATGCTGGTACAGACAGCTTCACCATACTGAAGGGCACAGGTGAGAGGGCAAATGAGAGCTGGACTGGACCTTCTGCTGCCAAAGGCACTGCCGACTAGGGGCAAAGCTGGCCTCTTCTTTTTCTTTTCTACCTGCCGAATGACTGAGGCTGACATTGGCTTTGCTATTAATCCTCCAGCAGGTCTGAGCAGAGTGGAACCTTAGGGGTTATCTTGCGCAGTCCTCTCCTTCTCTTGTACAGGGGAGAAAGCTGAGACCCCAAGCAACAGAACCACTTTATCAAACCACAATACCAAACCATTTATTCAATGGTGCAGAACTTACAGGAAAAACAGTTCTTTGCATGCTTAAGTATTTTATTACTATGCCTATTACAATAAATCTTCATAATGAGCACTTAAAGTATTGCATGGTGTCTTTTCAGGTTTCCCTGCACCAGAGTCTACCTAAGACCATGGGCTACACGCCCTCGTCAGGCTTCTGGATGCTCTAAGACCATCACCCTTGTTGTATTTATATTCCCTCCTCTACTCACCTCTAAACACTTTCCATCTTGGATGTTATTGCACAGACGCCAGCTGACTAATCTGATAAACTAATAATTGACCTACTAATAGGAGATGATGAAAAGACTCAAACAGGAAAATATCTCCCATCCATTACGACTGTCAGTAATTTCTGAGTTGGTAGCTTTTGGCCTGTTCTCCAAATGTGCACTTGGACTGTTGCCACATTAAAACTTCACCCTCAGAAAACATGCCTTCTTTCAGTCATGCTGCAGACTTTCCTCTAGAGATGTCAGCGCTTCTTGCTGTAGTCTAGGCCCTCACTACAGAGCTGTCTTTATTTTTTCCTTCTTACAGGACTTTAGTCATGAAATATTTGAATGAATAAGTGCTTTTGTTTCTGCCAATTCAGGCTCAGGTGTAATTATTAATCTCGTTTAAGGGTTGCTGGGAAGATTGCCATTCTGGGATCCTTTCTCTGTGGTGGGATTTTGTTTTGCTATACTTATTCAACTATAACAAGCTCACAATGTTCAAGTGTTTCTGATTCAAAGGTGAGTAATCTTCAAGTCTTTCCTGAAAAAGTTCAGAAGTTCACAGAACAATAAGGAAATGAGTGACTAGGTACTACACCATGCTTTGGGAAAAAATACTCTCTCATGAGACTTTAAAAGTCCTGGATAACAGAGTAATTAGGAACAAAATCTCTGAAGTAAAAAAATCCTGAGTTCTAAATACATAAACCCAGTGCTAGTTATGTGATTTGAGATTACTTAAACAATCAAGTGCCTCAGTTTTTCCTGGTATAAGCTGGGATAAGAGTGCTGCATAATTTAGCTTCATAAGACCAAAACTGTTAACAAATAACACTATATGCTCGATATGCTATGTGTTTTGTATGCATGCATAGTTCCATGTTTAAAGGATCTGCTACGATTTGATTTGATTCTGCGCTTGATTCTGGCAATGTAAAGATTAATAAGAAAAGGTCTATGACGTTAAGGGTTTCAGGATTCTTCTAATGAAAACAATGTTTATCCCTCTCTTCACTGAATGTAACCTTCTGAATCTTTCTGGGCTTTATAGGCAATACACATAAAGAAATCCAGTCAGTAAAAAAAAAAAAAAAAAAAAAAAAAATCTTCAAGTAAGCCAGAATCTTGTCTCAGCACAGAGACGCTTTTCATCCATCCATGACTTTATTCTTTAATACTTCCCAAACACTTGCCCTCTGTCACAACAATTCTTTGAGGAAGGTAGTTAAGAAATTCATTGACTTTACTAAGACTGGTACGTCCAAAATACATATACATAGGAAGAGATAATTAGGACGAATTTGCTTTCATATGACTGTCCTGTGACAAGTCAAATTCCCTGAAAAAGAAAACAAGAACAAAGACAAACAACTGTAGTTTTTCTATTAAAGACAGACTCTTAGGATCGCATCTGTATGTTTTCCCACAGTAGTACCCTCTCATAGAACCAACACTTCATGTCTCAGGAAATGCTCCATTTGGATGGATTTGACTTGAACTGAATGCAGGTGAGGAAGGGAAATTTTCAGAACCTGCCTCTAAGCAGACTTTAGCCTTCCCTGAAATACCTATGCTGCACACAGACGGACTGAAGAGGCACAAAGACAAAAGAAGCCCAAACTTCACTGAAGGATAGCAATTCTAGGGTGATTTACCAGTAAGAAATGTAACAATGATATAAAATAGTAGTAAAATATTTTACAAAGTATTTCCCTATTTTTAATGGGTTTATGTTCTAAAAAAATGAAATCATGTCTTTCACATTAGCCTAATATGCTATGAAATCATTAATCAAATTAAATGAGTTTTATGTTTGAGGCCAAGTTGAAAGTGGAATTTGGACCAGAAACATACTTCCTCCAAGATGGACCATGCCCATCTCTGTAACTGAGACAATAAGCATCATAAGCGGTGTGAGTTTTAAGTGACTAATGTGAAGGCTCAGACACGAAGTAGGAACTATGGCAGAGCAAATCGTTATTCTCTTTTGCTCTTTGATGAGGATTTCATTTTCACTGATTATGATGTTTAATATGTGAATATATGACTTAGGATACATAACTGGCCAGAAATCTCTTCTCTAGCAGTTGTGAAATATTTCTTAGGAGCCAGAAAGACAGTTCATTTCACAATTTTCACTTTTTTTTTTTTAAGATTTTTTATTTTATTTATTATTATTTTTTTCTTGTTTCGGAACCTTTGTTTGTTTATTCACTCATTTTCATGGCCGGCTCAGCCCACCCCAAGGGCAGGGCTGGCACAGCATGTGGTGTTGGGGATCGAACCGCGGTCGCTGAAGCTGCCCAAGCTTTACCAAGCAGGCGCTTTAGACCACTGAGCCATCCCGCCGGACCCCCATTTCACAACTTTCAGAACTGAGCTTTTGGGCTGGGGAAATAGCTCAGTAGGATAAGTGCTTGCCTGACAAGCCTAAGGGCCTGAGTTCAATCCCCCATCCCACAAAAAAAAGAACTGAGCTTTTTAGTCAAATATTTTTCAGTTGATTTGCATCAAAATCTCAAAATATATTCAAACAAAAAGAGTAACATGTGAGTGATCTGTAGGAAACACTGTTTTAAAAATCAGTGAACAATACCATGTAATGCAGCTGTCTCACCTGCCTGGGAGGATGAAGCATGCTGCTGTGACTTCCGTCACTGTATTTAGAGCGACTTCCATGAATATCAGTGATAGGAAAAAGGAGGGAAGAGCGCAGGGTGCACAAAAGTGGTTACACAAACTTAATTGCCTATGGAAAGTGGACCTGAATAAGGAAGATATTTTTAGATAGCAATGGAAAGAAGACAGGAAAGGCGCAAAAACAATGAGAGCCAAAAGAAAAGAGGAGGAATGCAAATTACCAACTCCATAAGGCTATTGCTTCATACATTTCAGGGCCCTCATTAACGATAGGTGTCCTGCAATCGTCTCTATGGGCCAAAGTTAAATATCATCTTGCATGGACTGCAGCATAGTACTAGTTGGATTTCTTTGATGATGTATTCCCGACTTAGCTAATATAACTTGACATGTGAGAAACTGCTCTAGCAGCAACTGTAAATTTTCTCAAAATTTCATTTCATTTCATAGAGAAAATTAAGTATCTATTCCAATACCAATAAGGAAAAATAAGTTCCATTTTAAGCATATATTTCTTGTTGTGAGCTTATAGTACAATTTTTATTAGCCTGTTTTCTTTCAGTTGTGAATTACTACTAAGTTCCTACTTTAAGATATTCAGAGTAGGCACAGATCTGTAAAAAGAAAAGTAAAAAGGGTGATATATCAGAGATAGTCTGTTTTCTTGAAATAATTCCTACTGGTATGCTATGACAAGTGACCAGTGGTGCCTGACTAACTGGTGCTTTGAGGCTGTGCTGACAATTCCCTTCTCAAGCTAATGGTGTAGAAGAATTATTAGCTTTGCCCTTCAATTCCTGGCTGTCCTAGGCAAACTTATTTCCAAGCATCTACTCACCACTTTACCTCAGGATTATCATTCTGGACACAACTAGGACTTACATCAGTAGTTCTAAATTGCCTCTTTGGACAAGCATATAAATGATGCAAGCTCATGTATGACCGATGTCTCTGCTGAAAGGAGTTTTGTCGTGTTGTTTACATCTTTAATCTGTGATAAATAAGTTAAAAACTGATAATTTTGCTATATAACAAGATGATGACTTCTCATATTGTATTTTTTTAATATATTTCTTTTTGAACTTGATGGATATTTTAGTCTGGACTCCCAGGGGCAACTTTTCTCTTTTCTTGTTATCAATGACATGACTAGCCATGAAAATTACATGAAATGTTTCCTCTTTTGTCAGAAATTAAAATATTGCATACATTTATGGGCCATTTTCCATAGGCAGTTAAGTCCTTAGAAGTTTTCAACACTGCCATAAAATTAATCATATTTCAAAGATTAAAACTTATATCCCAACAATAACATCTTTTCATATCTTTGAATAGTTGAAACTCAGGGGCTGGTGCTAAAAGATGCTCTAGGTGAATATGTGAATTAGGTAGACCTTGCTTGAAGAGTTTAGGCAATTTTGCTACTGAACACCAAATGTAATAATGCTGAATAATATCCTAAAAAGTGGTGCGATGATCCACTCCACCACAGGCACTGAAGGGGAGCCCACTTTTAGGAAGTGGCCTGCATGGTAGTAGATGTTAACAGCTATATGAATTCTAATGATGCCACCATAAGCCAGATCATCCAGTAGGAAAAAAGTTCAGCCTCATACCGGAGGAGCACCATGTAAAGATGAAGGCAGGGACTGGGTAATGCATGTATACTTAGGAAACACCAGGATTGATGGCCATAACTAGAAGCCAGGAGAAGGCCCTGAACATTCTCTGTGGGCCATTACAGGGAACCAACCCTACTGACACCTTGAGTCCAGGGCTCTAGACTCCAGAACTCTGAATGCTGACTCATATTCTAAGCCTCTCCAGGTTATGGTCTATCACAAAGTTGTTTTTGTCATGACAACTCTAGGAAATAACTACAGGTTTTGTTAGGGAGCTATATACAAGCAGTAAACATGCTTATAGTACATCTACATCTGCATATTTTGCACTGTCATTTTAGAATGTATTTCTATATTTGTGATTACCAAGAGCAAATATAGGGATGCTTATAGCCTACGTTGCAATTTGTCAAAGTATTTTTTAAAAGGCTTGTAATAGTTTGTCCTGAAATCAGGATAAAGAAAATATCTGCTTTGTCAGAACCTGGCTAGTGTTGGACAGCAATAGCTTTTGTGTGCTTGTTTATAAATCAGTGGAAATATAAGTAACAAATTCACATCAAAGTATTGAGGGAGTTACCACAGGGAGGGCAGCTGTTCTGTAGAATGGCTGAAGGAAAAACAATATGAGACAGTCAGAAGAAAAAGATAATTTGGAAGGATGGGATCACCGTGTGTAGTTCATAAGATCAGTTGTTGTTTCCAAGAAAGCAAAGCAGGGCAGTTTAAAGTTCATGGTAGCCAGCAATCACTAAGTGGCCCTTGGACCTCAGAATTACAGGCAGGAGAGGTGTGGAAGGACTTTCCTTCCTGGTGCCCCACAGATGGGATGAGAGAAGGCAGGTATGCTGGGATTCCTCCTATCTCCCAGGTAAGGACTGCGCTTCAGCACCTTCACAGTCTGGGCCAAGGACACGCACAAGGCTAAGACTTTGTTTGCATGAACAAAGGGAGGATTATCAGTTTCTAAAGTGCATATTAGTATGTTAATAAGGCTTAACACTAAGCAGCCCCTTGGTGTAGAGACAACACTTCTGTTCTAAAGCAACAAAACAAAAAAACAAAAACAAAATGAAAATAATGGGTGCAAAA
>PVJA010031615.1:0-24734 GCA_004027025.1 Myocastor coypus
CTTGGATTATGGAGCCAGGAATAATGTGCCTAGGACCGAAGCCCTGGTCATCTGTTCTCTGTCCTTCCTTTCAAACCATGCTGATTTTTTTTTCTTGAAAATAGGGAGTGGAAGGGGCTGGGGAGATAGCTCTGTGGCACAAGTGCCTGCCTGGCAAGTTCAAGGTGGTGAGTTCGAACCCTGATCCCGCAAAAAAAAAAAAAAAAAAAAGGGAGTGGAGTGTGTGGACCTTGGCACTGAACTATATCCCAACCCTCTTTATTTTTATTACTTATTTATTTTGCAGGACTGGGGTTCAAACTCACAACCTTGTAACTTGCCAGGCAGGCACTTGTGCCACTGAGCTATCTCCCTAGCCCTGTTTATTTTTTACTTGGAGACATAGTCTTGATAAATTTTAATTTCTGATCCTCCTGCCTCATCATCCCAAAGTAATAGGGTTATAGGCATGCACCATTACCTCCAGCCAAACAGTACTGTTTCACATAACCAAAGCCTTATATTCAAGCTGAGGATGGACAAGGCTGATGCAGGAATACTGTGGTTGTGGTTGTGTGTGTGTGTGTGGGGGGTTGTTGTTTGCTTGTTTTAACCAGGTCTTTTTATGCATTTAGTACAGGCTCTATAGGACCTCACTACACAGATTGGACTCATAATGATTCTCCTGTTTTCAGCCTCCCAACCTCTGGGATTATAGGCATACATCACCACACCCAGTCTCAAATGCCCTCTCAGCCTGCAGGGCTGGCATGGCATGCCAGGGATGAAACCCTGGTCCCTGCAGTTTGCCTAAGCAGGTGCTTAGGTCTGTTGAGCTATCTGGATGGCCCTTAATCAGGTATATGTAACTCAGGGTGGCCTTGAATTTATGGGCTTAAGGGATGTGCCTGTCTCAGCCTCCTGGGTGCAGGGACTATAGGTATGTGCCACTGTGCCTGGCTTGAGGCAGGAGTATTGTGATTTCAAGGCCAGCCTGTACAATTTAGAGAGACTATCTCAAAAAGTAGAGAGGGCTGGGGATATAGCTCATGTAGGGCCCTAACTTCTGCAAAAACAACAGAGAGGAAATACTTTTTTGAAAAAGTAGAGGTTGGGGGGGATGGTTGGATGTACAGAGAAGACTGGGTTTTCCCACTGCAATCTAGTGACCCCACCAAAGACTTGGAGCTGGGGGTGGGAGAAAGCAGTGCAGAGGTGGCCAGGGATGGTGGCGCACGCCTGTAATTCCAGAACTTGCGAGGCTGAGGCAGGAGGGTCAGTGTAAGTTTGACACCATCCTGGGCTACAGAAGTGGGCTCAAGGCCAACCTGAACTGCATAACAAGACCCTGGCTGAAAGAAAGAAAAGAAAAGAAAGAAAGAGAGAGAGAGGGGCTGGGGAGATAGCTCAGTAGAATAAGGACCTGAGTTCAATCCCTGGTTCCGCAAAAAGAAGAAGAAACAAAGAAAGAAGAAAAGAAACCATTGCAGGGAGCGGAAGGGAGGCTTGGCTGATCCCGGCCTCTGGTCCTCCTCACTCAGCTTCTGCACCCTTGCTGGCTCTTCCAGATGTTCCTGCATACCCACGTCTGTCCCTCTTCCACCTGCCACCTTCTCTGGACCTGCGTCCGGTGACTGCCCCATCAGCTCCTTGGTAGTGCTCTGGGTAAATGGAGCTTGGGGCCAGGGTTTCTAGGCTCCATTGCTGCTCTGTCCACGTTGCTTTCCGCTCAGCCCTCATGAGGCTGCAGCGCTCGTTCCTTTGTGGTTCACGCATTCGCTCACTCTTCACTCAGCAAATGATTATGGAATACTTGTTGTATGCCAGGCACTGCTAATGAGCAAAACTAAGAAAAGCTCCTGTCCTCATGTAGCTTGCATTCTAGCAAAGAGAGAGATAATAAATGAGCGCATTATGTGGGACATTGGAAGGCAACAACTGATAAAGAACTAAAAAGCATGCCTGGATAGGGGCAGGTGTGGGACGGCGTCCTCAGTTTGAGTCCTGGTTATTATCGGATCAGACAGCCTTTCCCCAGCCCACAACTTCCCGCTGTTTTTGGCCCTTTGCTGCCAACCCCTCCCAGACCGAGGCCAGACTGCACCCCATGGTCCCCTGCGTATCGTTTGATTTTGGTACCTCTCCTACCCCTGTGAGCTTTGAGATTTCCTGTTTCCCTGGCCTAAATGTCACAGGGCTTTGTGTCCCTCTGACTTGCCTTTGAGACACTGCAGTGGGGCCTCGTCCCTCCACTCCAGCCTGCGTTGTCATCCTCCTGCGGACGTGGTCTCACCAGTTCAGTGTACTGAGTGCTGTCGTGCAGTGCGCTGTCCCAAGCAGCCTGGAGGGTGACTTAAGCATCTGGTTTCCTTCCATGTACTAGCCCTGTGTCAGAATTGGGGACGTAGCCATGAATTAAGTATTGGCCTCTGTCCTTCAGATGGCCACAGTCCACTGTGCACACTTAGAAGATTCCATGGCAAGCGCTGTTTCAGGCTTGTCCTCTCCTTTTAGGAAGAAGCCTTCCCAGGCAAGACAGGAAGGATGAGAGTCTGGGCTTCCCAGACGGCCAGAGAGGGGGAGGCGCGCCCCAGACAGGCTTCTCCGCCAGGCCGTCTGTCCCAGGAGGGCATCACCTCTTGCTTTGTATTCTCCACCTGCCTGGCAGGCCATTTGCCAAGATTAGATATTAATAAATGACATACACATCACTGGAAGCTCAGAGAGCAGTCAAACCATGAGGCTTGACAGCTTGGATAAGGCCATGCTTGGGAGAGCAGTGTGGCCCTGACCCAGCCAGAAGATGAAGAAAGCCGCAGTGGGGAGAGACTCCAGGGAAGGCATTTGTCCTCTGCACCTCCACAGAGGTGCCGTGTGGCCTCCTCCTGGCTCTGGCGGTGGCTCTCAGAGGCATGTGCTTTTGTGTTGCCACTGCGAGAACACAGGTGCTCGTAGCCTGCCTGCCAGTAGGGACTGGACCCGCGTGTCTGCCAAGCCGTGCCCGCTGTTGCCCCTTAGCTGCATTCAGGCAGAAGTGGGAAGCGTGCGGGAGTGCAAGTGTAAAACGCAGTTCGTGGTAGAGGATCATTTAAAGAACAAAAAAACAAGCCACGCGTAGTGGCGCACGCCTGTAATCCCAGCACTTGGAAGGCTGAGGCAGGAGGATTGGTGTGAGTTTGAGACCAGCCTGGGTTCCAAAAGTGAGCACAAGGCGAACTGCATAGTGAGACCCTATCTCAAAAAAAGACAAAAAAAAAAAAAAAAAACCAAACCCTTTATGTTATGGTTGGCTCAGCCTGCCCTGGGGGTGGGGCTGGTGCAGCATGTGGTGCTGGGAATTGAGCCTCTGTCCCTGTGGTTGCCTAAGCAGGTGCTTTAGACCACTAAGCTATCTCACCGGCCCAAGGATCATTTTGTTTTAAGAAAAAGATAATTTACTTAAAACCAAACTCCTTGGGTTCCTTGTGCACTGAGCACATTACAGAATCTCTCGGGTAAAGCTACAATTTTGAAAATGCTTCTAGTTCTGAAAACTAGGAGCACAGAAAAGGCTGGGGCAAAGGGAACCCTCATCTGTCGGTGTAGCTTAGGGCGTGTGACCTCGCCTCAGGAAAACGGTAATGAAGATGGTATTGGGAGCCTGTTGTGTGGCCGTAAGGGAACAGCCCAGTGTAGTGACTTAGCCCAGAGTGACAGAGTACCCTCAGGTGGGTGCCCTGAAATAGCTGGGTTTTGGCTTGCCTGATGTGGGAGTCGCCACTGTAGGAAGCAGCCCCAGCTCAGGCGATGAGCACTGCGAGTGTGGGAGCTGGGCTCAGGCAGCTTACGAGATGAAGAAGGCAGAGGCAGTGAAGGGAACCGAAGCTCGGACTCGGGCAGAAGAGAAGCGTCAGCCCCAGCGATGGAAGGGTCGGCGCCCGGGAAGAGGGACCCGGACCACGTTGCCATCAAGGCCGTGGCGGGCAGAAGGGGTGGGGCAGGGCACGCGAGCTGTGAGGGCGAAGGCGGGGCTGGGGCATCTCTTGTCTTACTGGTGCTGTGTTTGTGTCTTCCAGGGGTAGACGTAATCAATGGGGCCCTGGAGTCAGTCCTGTCCTCCAGTAGCCGTGAGCAGTGGACCCCAAGCCATGTCAGCGTGGCCCCCGCCACCCTCACCATCTTGCACCAGCAGGTGAAGGAAGAGCTGGGGTGCAAGGCCTGGCTGTGTCCTGCTGTGGAGGGGAGCATGCGGCAAAGGGAAGAGCTCTGCTAAGGTGCATGAGCCCCAGGGGAACAGGGCGGGGGGTGTTCCTCACTGAGTTCCTTCCCTCCAGACAGAGGCGGTGCTGGGGGAGTGCCGGGTGCGCTTCCTGTCTTTCCTGGCTGTGGGCAGAGATGTCCACACGTTTGCATTCATCATGGCTGCCGGCCCAGCCTCCTTCTGCTGCCACATGTTCTGGTGCGAGCCTAACGCCGCCAGCCTCTCTGAGGCAGTGCAGGCTGCGTGCATGGTAAGCAGGTAGGGCAGCGGGGTGGGGCCTTGGCCTAGCCCGGGCCAGGGTAGAGTGACTGCCCCATTTGCCTCCGCAGCTCCGCTACCAGAAGTGTCTGGACGCCCGCTCCCAGACCTCCACCTCCTGCCTCCCAGCACCCCCTGCGGAGTCTGTGGCCAGGCGCGTAGGGTGGACAGTACGCAGGGGTGTCCAGTCACTATGGGGCTCCCTCAAGCCCAAACGTCTGGGGTCTCAGACCCCATGAAAAAGCCCCCTCATCCCCCCACCTGCTTGTGTAGAGCCCCAGGGAACTCAGGGCTGCGGGACAGGAAGGGGCCCTGATGCTGTTCCTAGGCCTCAGGTCCCCCAAGCTGCCCCTCAGGAGTCGAGGTTCCCTGCCCAGGTGCTGGGGGAGAGAGCTACTCTCCCACAGAAGCACTGGATTAATGATGGAGCAGAGAAGCAAGGCTCGCCCCAGGCTGTCCATCCCCAGCATTGGAGGTGGAGCAGGTGGAACTGGCCCAGGCCAGGCCCCATCCTCATATGGCCCAGAAAGGTCAGGAGGGTGGGACAAGTGTGGGCACGGGTCCCCCTCTCCCCTGCTCCGAGGGCACCTCCGCTGTACTGATATCACTAATAAAACCTGTCTGCGCTGCCGTGTGCCTAGGTGTGTCTGTATTATACCAGCACCACCCGAGCCCCTATATTATGGTCTTTCACCCAAGGAAGAAACTGGGACAGTCATAGAGGGATCCGGAGTGCAAGTCTTATCTTTATTCGTCAACCTGGCAAGCCAGGTGGCAGCAGCATTGCCCTCAGGTGACAGCTCCCGTCTGGCTGCTTAAGGCAGTTCTGCTTCTGTTCCCTGCTGTAGAGAACAGCAGTCTAGGTCCAGGCAGGTACAGAACAGCCAGGCTGCCCTCTTCGAGATGCAGCCAGACTGGCTCCAGGAAGGAGGTCCTGTTTCGGGGCCTATCTGGGGCCGAGGATAAGATCTTCCGCAGGATGCTCTTGCCACGTTGAGTGGCACCATCAACAGGTTCTTGCCACTTTCCTAAGACAGTAGTGAGCATTCCCGACTATGGGGTCAGAGGTCCTAGCAGAATAGGGGCCTTGGCGACCAGCGCTGGACCTCCGAGAGAGACTTATTCGCCACCAGGTGGCGGCAGAGAGCAGGGCTGTCGGCGCGGGCGGAGAGTTGGGCGCACAAAGTGGTGAGGCGGCAGGGTGTGCCGCAGGGCTCCGCGGGCGGGTGGCCCTTATGGTAGAGGAACCAGAAGGTCTGGAAGAGCTGCGTGTCATTCCGCATGCGGTACACTAGGTTGTGCCAGGCGGCCGGCAGCAAGTTGGGCAGCCCGTAGGTTTCCCGAGCCCGGTAGAGGCGCTGCCAGTGTGGCGTGGCTCCTGGCACGTTGGCCTGTGTCAGGTTCAGGATGTAGGTCTCATGGTCCAGGACCACGTGGGAGCTCCCAGGGTAGCTTCCATCTACTTGGTAGACCCGGTACCCTGCAAGGAAGGAAGGCTGACTGGAGGGAAAAGGAATGAAGGCAGCCCCAGGCAGGACAGCTCTCAGGCTGCCCCTGGCTGCCTTGAGCACTCCTCCAGAGAAAGGGGCTCTTCTACCTCACTCACCAGGGTTGAGGCCAATGTAGGTGGTGGCACTTGGTGCCAGGAAGGCCACAGACAGAGGCCGGCTCAGAGTCTCCTCGTCATAGAAGATCTCAAACTCGTCCACATGTGTGTGGCCGAAGAACTGAGCAGCCAGGGTGTTCTCATACCTGGACAGAAGACATGAAGTAGTCAGAAGATGGGGGCCGAGGTCAGGGGCCTTCTTTCTTCACCTTCTCCCCAGCCTGCAGCACCTCAGCCCCTCTTTTATTCTTTTACCTCCTCCTCCCTCCTACCTGGACACAATTCGGTAGTAATTCCAGCTCCAGCTCTTCAGGCAGTGCCCCGGGGGAATGTGGCCGATTATATGCACCTGGGGGAGGTGGAGGGCAGTTGTCAGGGCATCACACAGTGTGGCCATAAAGGAGGGGCTGGAAGCAAGGCCTTCTGAGGGCGACCCTGAGTGAACCCACCCCCAGGGTTGTTGGAGCACCGAGAAATGAAGCTTCTCTGCTCCCAGTGCTCTAGCCTAGCAGCAGCCTGCTTTTCCCCGAGCCTTGCCAGCACCCACTCTACCAGGTCCCCACCACTGCCCCTCACTTTGTCTCCTCGGTCCTCAGCGGCCTGAAGCTCCCCTATGAGCCACTGGAGCTGTCCAGCAGGATCTGTGGAGTTGATCAAGAGCCAGAAGTTCTCACGGGAACAGAAATTCATATTGAGGGAGATGAGTCGGAGGCCAGGGCGAGGGGTAAGGGCATAGAACCCCCCAATTCTGAAACGAAGTGAAGCACGGGGGCAGGGGTCAGCATTGGTTTGTGATCCTGGCCCTGCGTGCCCAGTCCTGTGCTAGGCAGAGACATAAATGATGTCATCCTCGCATATGAGGAGCTCATATTTTATCTGAAGCCCAAACAGCACTAATTATGGGGCCTGTAAAGCAGAGAGGTTCAGAGGGTTGAAGGCTCCAAGAGCTCCGGGGGGAGGCCACAGTGAGCTAGAGGTAGAAGCAGAGGCCTTTCTCAAGGAAGATGACCGGGGCTGTGTTGGGAAAGGTGGGGAGATTGCTTTAGTGGCCACCGGGAGCATAGGGAGTGAAGCGGTTACGCAGCCAGCTGTGCCAAAGAGGACGACTGGAGATACGGGTTACAAGGCAGGTGGCGTCAAACCAGAGGAGCTGAGGACTCGCTCAGGAGTCAGATAGCAGGCAAGTTCCCTTCCTCCCTTCTGTTCCTTTGAGTTTCCGAGAACTTTTCGTGAAATACCTGAGGGTGTGAAGGGCTTCCGCAGGCAGCCAGGGCTCCCAGGTCTGGGCCATGGCCTCATAGAGCCAGTTTGAGGACTGGTTGCCCCGAATGAAGGGGGGAGGGAAGCTGTTGACCGGAGTGCTCTCATGGTTGCCCACGGCAGGGTAGACTGGCAACGGCCCCAGGTACTTCCTCACGAGGTCGGTGATAGTGCTCAGGGCCCGAAGCTGATCCTTGCGGGACTGCTGCCAGACATCGTGGGCAGGGATGTCCCCCGTCCAGTACACCATATCGAAAGGGCCGGCTGGGCCCAACCCGCTCAGCATGCTCTCCAGGGTGCGCAGGGGCAGGTCACACTTGCTATACTCGCCCCAGTAGCCTGCTCCTGGCTTTGAGGCAGGGGGCTGGCCAGAGCCCCGGCGGCAGCACAGTGGGTCCACACAGTTCGGGTCTGTGCCCTCCAGGTAGTCATGGTCCCAGTGCAAGTCAGTGAGGAAGAGGATGCGGCTGACAGGGGCACCCGGGAGTGGTGGGCTGGGTGGCTTGGGGGGTGGCTTCGGCGCTGCTGGCAAAGAGACATTCCATGAGGAGAAAATGTCCCAGTGCCCACAGGTGGAACCCAGGAGCAAGCCACAGGCCTCAGATGGGCTGAGCACCGAGCGTGTCCACACATCCACCATGTCCTTCTCAAAGAGTTGCACAGCGGACTGGCACACCTTGGGGGGCGCTATCTTCAGCAGCTTGCATATGGAGGTGGCCACGGAGCCCAGCCGCTCCACGTTGGACTCCATCTGTGGTGGGAGGTGTCAGAGAGGTGTGGGAGACACATGAGGGCCAGGCCACACCTGCAGCCACCCTTGGGCCTCCTTACACCAGTGGGGCTGGGCTGGAAGTGGTGGCACCGGGATGAAGAGGCAGGAGAGCCTCCTACCCAGCGCCCTGTGACTCAAGCGGCACCGTCACCCTTCACTTCTCTAACTGTGAGGCCAGATCAGGAACGGAGCTTTCCCAGGCGCCATCTGAGCTTCCACACTCCCTTTGCAAAGGTCACAGTGGGTGGTGGTGGCATGGGAGGGTACCCCCCAAACGGAAGCAAAGTACCCACAAAACGCATCCGGGATGCACCCGACCCTAGCCCCCTCCCTCCCAGCTCACCTTCAGCCCGAAGTCGAGGGCGGTGAACAGGCCTTTGCAGACGGGGCAGGAGAGGTTCCACCACCCGAAAGTCTCCTGGAGCTGGGGTACCCCACCACTGAACCTGGCAGGGTAGCTTTGGGCAGGAAGAGGATGAGCTCCGGCAGGGGCCCAGAACCCCACGGAATTGGGCAGGACCAGCACCAGCGTTAGGCCCAGGCCGACCCACAGACGACTCAGGCCGGGAGTTCCGGGGGGTCTTTCCCATCCCTGCTCCCCGCCGGACCTGCTGTGGCCGTGGGCCGGCGACAGTTCGCAGCAGGGCATCTCCAGGCTCCCCGGACACCGCCGGTCCGCCTCCGGTCTGCACCGGGCTAGGCGCTAGCTGGGCCTCAGGGCCCGGGGGCGCTGGGGACACCGAGTCCCCTCCGCTGCGCCGCCCGGCACCAGCTCTGCAGTCACCGACGGCAGCTCCGCCCCTTCCTGTGGGTCCTGCCTGCAGCTGATCGGGCGCCGCCGAAGACTTGTCAGTTGTGGCGCCGGTCCCGCCCCGGTCCCGCCCCACCTGCGGTGATAGCGTCGGCAGGGCGTCGCCTAGTTCCCGGGCCGCAGGCGGGGCAGCGGGGCGAGGGGAAGCCTGGGGAGCACCAGCTGTGCTGCGCCGCCTCCGCCCCGGGCGCCTCACCCTTTGGTCGCCCTGACTCTGACTTCTCAGTAGGGAAGGGCTGGAGCTTCCTGGGGACAGATCGTATCTCTCGGACGAGGGCAGTGAGAGCTTGGGCTGGGGCCACGGCGGGAGGACAGAGCAAGCTGGCCTTGGGTCTCCCGAGGCGGCCGCCCCGGTAGAAGCTGCCATTACTGAGGTTTGCTGTTTGGTTTTGTTTGTTTGTTTGTTTTTTTGGCAGAACTGGGGATCAAACTCAGGACCTTGCCAGGCAGGCACTTGTGCCCCTGAGCTAACTCCCTGGCCCCGAGGTTTGCTTTTCGTTGTTTTCTCCTGTAGTACTGGGGATGGAGCCTAGAGCCTCCGTGCAGAGCCCCACCCCCAGCTCTTTTTGTTTATTGTTTTATCTTGGAACTGTCAGCTAAGTGGCTAAATTGCCTAGGTTGGGCAGAAATCAGAAACGCTCAGCCTTCCAGAGTGTGTGGGTCACAGGCCTGCGACCACCGTGTGCTGTCCCTTTCTCTCACTTTTTTTTTTTTTTTTTTTTTTTTGAGCCAGGATCTGTCTGTAGTTCAGGCTGGCCTGCCACTGACTTAACTCAAGAGCCCAATATAGCTCCAAACGTGGGGCTACCATCCTGCCTTGGGGGCCCTAGGACTCCCCTGGAGAGGATATTTATGTTTACATTTAAGAAGGTATTCATGTTGAAGAGGGTATTTATGTTTAATAATCAAATTCATGGTAGTCTTCAATTCTCAGAAGTTTCTTTTTTTTCTTTTTTGTCGTTTTGAGATAGGGGATCACTATATACTTCAGGCAGGCCTTGAACTCACTTTGTAGTGGAAGCTTACCTCAAACTCACAATGATCCTTCTCCCTCAGCCTGCGAACTGTTGGGATTACAGGCAAGAGACACAGCGTCCAGCTCCAGAAGTTGCTTTTAGCCAAATAAGGGAAGCTCTTCAGAATTGGGAGCGGGGTGGGGGGGTGGCCTCTACTGCATATTGAAAACTTTCAAGCTTAAAACAATGTTTAAATTGGCTCTAGAGCTGGGCGTGGTGGCACACGTCTGTAATCCCAGCACTTGGGAGGCTGAGGCAGGAGGATCAGTGCGAGTTCGAGACCAGCCTGGGCTACAAAAGTGAGCTCAAGGCCAGCCTGAACTGCATAGTGAGACCCTGTCTCAAAAAAAGACAAAATAAATAAATAAATAAATAAAAATAAATAAAATAAATAAATAAATTGGCTCTAGAGCTTGTGCACATATCCATGGTGTTTTGTGTTGTCTTTTGGGTCTGGGATTCAAGCCAGAGGCTGAAACAGGCAAGGCGAGGGCTCCGCCGCTCAACTTCCTCTGTCCTCTTAAACTTTATTTTGAAACTAGTTCTTGGTCAGTTGCCCAGGCTGGCCTCCAACTTTATTTTTTCTTTTATTAGTACATGTTTATGGCATGGGTTGATTACATTCACACTGGAGAATCAGTACAGGTATATAACACATCACAATTCTTTGGGGCGTCTCCCTCCCCCCCCTTTTTGACAGTATCAGACTCATTTTTTAAACTATATTTTATGCAGTAAATATAACTTTATTATAGATCAACAGGGGAAGATTTTTATCCATGTCACTATATCTAGGGTTCCTCTTTTTTTTTGGTAGTGGTGGTACCAGGGATCAAATTCAGGGACCTCGCACCTGCCAGGCAAGCACTTGTTCCACTTAGCTATCTCCCTGGCAGGGTCCCTCTTACTCAGTGGTTCTCAACCTTTCTAATGCTGTGACCCTGCAATACAGTTCCTCATGTTGCGGTGACCCCAAACCAAAAAAATAATATGCTGAGAAATATTTATTACTAATTCCAATAAATAATATTTCACCATGGCATAGCATGGGTTTAAATATGTATTTTCTGATGGCTTTAGGCGACCCCTGTGTTTTGGTCATTCAAACCCCACCAGGGTCGCTCCCCACAGGTTGAGAACTGCTGCTGTAACTTGATGCAAACTTCTGACACATTTCCAAAGAAATTCCTATCTATTTTATCGTAACATTTATTTATTTATTTATTTATTTATTTATTTATTTATTTATTTATTTATTTATTTTTGTGGAACCAAGGATTGAACTCAGGACCCTGCACTTGCCAGCAAGTGTTTATTCCATGGAACTATCTCCCTGGCCCTCTTTATTTTTATTTATTTATTTATTTTTGTCTTTTTGAGACAGGGTCTCACTGTGCAGTTCAGGCTGGCCTTGAGCTCACTTTTGTAGCCCAGGCTGGTCTCGAACTCGCACCGATCCTCCTGCCTCAGCCTCCCGAGTGCTGGGATTACAGGCGTGCGCCACCATGCCCGGCTGCTCTTTATTTTTTTAAATTGTTCTTTTTTATTATTATTCATTTTTTTCTTGTTTCAGAACTTTTGTTTGTTTCTTCACTCATTTTTATGGCCGGCTCAGCCCACCCCGAGGGCAGGGCTGGCGCAGCATGTGGTGCCAGGGATCAAACTGAGGTCCCTGAAGCCGCCCAAGCTCTCCCAAGCAGGCGCTTTAGACCACTGAGCCATCCTGCCGGGCCCATCCGTGGCCCTATTTATTTATTTATTTATTTATTTATTTATTTATTTATTTATTTATTTATTTATTTATGTTATATCTGGCTCAGCCTGCGGTGCTGGGGATCAAACCACAATCCCCGCGGTTGCCAAAGCTTGCCTAAGCAGGCACTTTAGACCGCTGAGCTAACTTGCTGGCCCCTCGTTATTTATTTATTTATTTGTTTATTTATTTTTAATTTATTTAGTACAGGGCCTACAGCTTCTCAGTTTACACAGATTGAACTTGTAGTGATCCTCCTGTTTCCAGCCTTCCAAGCGGTGGGGTTGCAGAGGCGCCCCACCATGCCCAGTCTCATTTGCAATCTCAGTGCACCCGGGGGTCATGGCACTCCAGTGATCAAACCCTGGTCCCCGTGCTCTGCCAAAACAGGAGCTTTAGTCCAAGCTGAGCTATCTGACCAGCCCTTGTATCAGACTCATTTATCACCTAAGTCTTTATAAAGTTAATGATGGGGCGTGGGGCACACACCCGTCATCTCAACACTCTGGAAGCTGAGGCAGGAGGGTCTCAGAGTTGAAGGTCAGTTTTAACTGCATAATGAGGCCCCATCTCAATAAGACAAAAATAAAATAAACTCATGCATGCAGATTAATAGCCAGACTAACAGACAATATATAAAACGCCTAAGACGACTATACTAAATTAAGGAGCCCTGTTAGATACATTGTGCATGCTGCATTACCATAACCTTTTTCTCTTCATCTGTCTTTTAATTTGCCCTTCATTTATGTATTGAGTTTTTCATATAAGAGAAACCATGTGATATTTTAAGCTGGTGGGTTTGAGTCGCTCACTGATGGTTGTGATAGAGGAGAACTTTGGCTCCCAACCTGTTAGACGTCAGGTGTGCTGAGTTCATGATCTCCCAACGTCAAGGAATGAAGTTGCAAGCCAAAGACATCAGGAGAGTTTTACTTGGCTATAGGGAGAGAAGAACACCTGCGTGTTCAGGAGGAGTCCGAGTGCGGTTGCCTGCCTTCGTCAGGGGCAATTCATACAGCAGAGTCACAATGTGGGTACAACGTGGGTAAAACTAAAATCAGCCTCTAGGCGTACAAGTACAGCTGCTTGACTAATATTGATCTAGTAGAGAAATGAGTCTTGGAGCCAAGGCACATGGAAGGAACAAAGGCGTTTGGGGAAGGCATGGCCCCGTGCTCTGGCTGCCCAGCTGGGCTGTGGGCGCCTAGCTAGATTCCCTAGACCAGGTGGTGCTAATTGCAGTCCAGGTTATTGCTTATCCCTCAGGGAGGCAGTGTAGGGCTGACCATTGCCTCTCTACCTTTTTTTTTTTTTTTTTTTAAGAAATTTTTATTTTATTTATTGATTTTTTTCTTGTTTCAAAACCTTTATTTGAGCCGGGCGTGGTGGCTCACACCTGTAATCCCAGCACTCGGGAGGCTGAGGCAGGTGGATTGGTGCGAGTTCGAGAGCAGCCTGGGCTACAAAAGTGAGCTCAAGGCCAGCCTCAACTGCATAGCAAGACCCTGTCTCAAAAAAAAAAGACAAAAAAAAAAAAAAAAAAAAAGCCCTTTATTTGTTTATTCACTCATTTTTTATGGCTGGCTCAGCCCGCCCTGAGGGCAGGCGCAGCATGTGGTGCTGGGGATTGAACCGCAGTCCCTGAAGCCGCTCAAGCTTTCCCAAGAGGTGCTTTAAACCACTGAGCCATCCTGCCAGGCCCTTGCCTCTCTACCTTGAGGCCTGATCTTATTTAGATGCACCCGCAGCCACTACCCTGATGTTTTCATTTTGTGCTGACTTCTTTGACAGACCCCAGACTCCCTCTGACCATATATTAATTTCTCACAGCTGTCTGTATAGCCTCAAGGTGCATCCATGTTTGTACAAGTGACTCAAGTTTATCCAGAGTACCTTTTGGGGGGGGTCTCTCTTTTTTTTTTCTCTCTCTTTTTTTTGAAACAGGGTCTCACTATGTAGTTCAGGCTGGTCTCAAACTCACAGGATTCTTCTGCCTCAGCCTCCGGAGTGCTGGAATTACAAGCATATGCCACTATGCCCAGCCTTTTTATGACTTTAAACAACACAATATGGCCAGGTGTGGTGGCTCACCCCTGTAATCCCAGCACTTGGGAGGCTGAGGCAGGAGGATCAGTGTGCGGTCCAGACCAGCCTGGGCTATAAAAGTGAGCTCAAAGGCCAGCCCGAATTGCATGGCGAGACTCTGTCTCAAAAAGACAAAAATGAATAAATAAATAAACAACAGTATAACTATTTATAAAGCAATTATGGGTATTAGGAACTGTAAGCAATCTACAAGTGATTTAAGTATACAAAAGGAAGCAGGAGGCCCGTGTGGTGGTAGTGGCGCACACCTGTAATCCCGGTACTCGGGAGGCTGAGGCAGGAGGATCAGTGCGAGTTCGAGACCAGCATGGGCTACAAAAGTGAGCTCAAGGCCAGCCTGAACTGTATAGTGAGATCCTGTCTCAAAAAGAAAAAATAAAAAAGACAAGGGCCACGGATATAGCTCAGTAGCATAAATTCCTGCCTTGCAAGAGCAACGTCCTGACTTTGATCTCTGGTAAAGGGGGGAAAAAAAAAAAAGACAAAGTAACACAGAAAAACCAATAAACAAGACAGGTGTGGTACTGTATGCTGTAATCCCAGCATCTGGGAGACTAAGGCAGGAGGATCTGTGTGAGTTCAAGAACAGCCTGGGCTACAAAAGTGAGCTCAAGGCCAGCCTGAACTGCATAGCAAGAAGCAAGACCTGGCCTCAAAAAGACAAAAAAAAAAAGACCAGCCTAGGCTATAAAGTAAGCTCAAGGGGCTGAGGAGATAGCTCAGCAGAATAAGCACTTGCCTGGCAAGTGCAAGGGCCTGAGTTCAATCCCCAGTTCCAGGGGGGAAAAAAATTCTATTGAAATAACATATTTAGGGGTTGGGGTGATAGCTCCGTGGCACAAGTGCCTGCATGGCAAGTGCAAGGTTGTGAGTTCAAGCCCCGGTCCTGCAAAAATAAAAATTAAATAAGCTCAAGGTCTGCTGGAACTGCAAAGCAAGACCCTGTCTCAAAAACAAGTTGGAGACCAGCCTGGGCTACATACATAGTAAGTTCAAGTCCAACCAGAAGGATGTGATAAGACCCTTTCTCAAATAAAATAAAATAAAATAAAAAGGCAATCACACTTTGAGCATTATGGTAAAACTTTTTTTGTTATTTTTTTGTGGGACCGAGGTTCAAACTCATGACCTTGCACTTGCCAGGCAGGCACTTGTGCCATGGACCTATCTCCCCAGCCCCTTATAAAACTCTTTATTTTACCTTTATTCTCATGAAAGCCTATTTATGTATCTTAAAGAATTGACTGGCCCTAGAACCCTTTCTGTCCTCTATACAGCTACCTTAGCCCTGCAAACGTTTTACTTTATTTAGTAAGCCAGCAACTTCTTTTGTTGGCTCTGTTTGCACAGGCTTCATTCCTTTCTCTTGGTAATTGACACTTGGTGCAGCTAATTCACATGCCCTGGCAATGACCCTAGGGCAGGGCCAGGCTTTCCCTCTGGCCAGCTTCTTTATCGTAACTACATGCCTGGATCTAAGCCTGTGTCTTTGAAGATTAGGATTTTGGCACAAAGAAAAGTAGCGAGTGTGAAAGAAAGCGCCTGGTACAGTTGCTCTGTAGCATAATCTCTGTGTCACCTGTCAGCCAGCGATTTCAAGTCACCTGGTCCTTGCCCATTAGCACTCTGTGACTGCTTATCTAGGAGGATGCTGATGACTTCTGAGTACGAATTTTATTTATTATTAACACCAAGGTGCTCATACCTGAGCTCCTTAGTAACACTTTTCTGAACACTTGCTTCTTGTTCTCTTGGTCTTTTTTTATTTATTATTATTATTATTATTATTATTATTATTATTTTCTTTCTTTCTTTCTTTCTTTCCTTCTTTTTTTTTGGAGACAGGGTCTTCCTACATAGCGAAGGCTGGATTTGAACTTACCTTGTGCCCTGGCTAACCTTGAAGTCAGGACTGTCTTTCCTCAGCCTCCTGAGCACTGGGGTTACAGCTGTTTGTTTTTGGGGTTTTTTTGTTGTTGTTGTTTTGTTTTGTTTTTGTTTTTCAGACAGAGCCTTGCTATGAGGTTCAGGTTAGCCTTGAACTCACTACCTCAAAATTGGCTCAAACTCAAGATGATCTTCCTGCCTCAGCCTCCTGAGTGGTAGGATTATAGGCATGTACCACCACACTCAGACTGTATGTTGTTGATCTGATGGAACCAGATGCCGGCAGCCCATCACCTGCCCTGTAGGTGGGTGATCAGGTCTGACTTGGACACCAGCATCCTCCATCACTGGGGTCTGAGACCAAGATTCATGCTCTAGGATGTGCGAGTGTACAAATTCTAGGTGAAGCCTGGTGTTGTGGCGCACAAGTGCTGTAATCCCAGCACTTGGGAGGCTGAGGCAGGAGGATCGATGTGAGTTCAAGACCAGTCTGGGCTACAAAAGTGAGCTCAAGGCCAGCCTGAACTGCATTGTGAGACCCTGTCTGAAAAAGACAAAAAAAAAAAATTCTGAGACCAGCCTGTACTACACCTGAGACCAGCCTGTACTACAGAGTGGGACCCTGGTAAACACACATATTCCTAAATGCTCCTGGAATGAATGTGAAGGAAAGGGAAGGTGGTGTGAAATCAAGAGGAAGATTATGGCCAGAGCAGCATCCAAAGAGCTTTGCAGAACAAGCCAGAAAGCAGGCCTTGGGCACCATCTGGCTGCGGCTGAGACTGTGAACTTTGGTCACCTCTATCCTTTGGGGCAATACTCTGCAGGCCAGAGCATTTCACTCAGAGGCTCGAGGTGTGCGTCAGAGTGCTACTGAACCCCTGCTCTGTGGACACTGCATTCTGTCCGCCCATTCTTTTCTTTATTGTCTGTTGGTCACGTGCCTTGTTTCTCAACCCCCAAGAGCCCGCACGATCACTTTTCTTCTGAGAACACGGGGGCAGAGCCGCCTGAACCTATGCTTCCGCATTGCGACTCCCAGGACCCCAAAGGGCCTTTTCACTTTCTCAGTTCTTATTTATTTATCTATTTTAAGGTTTTATTTTATTTTTCTTAAACCTCATTTATTTATTTGTGTTATGGCCGGCTCAGCCTGCCCTGGGGTGGGGTGGCGCAGCGTGCGGTGCCGGGGGTGGAGCAGTGGTCCCAGCGCTTGCCTGAAGTTTCTTAGGCAGGCGCTTTAGACCGTGGAGCCATCTCGCTGGCCCAATTTTTATTTATTTATTAAGCCTTTCCCTCCTTCATTTTGCGCGTCCAGTGTCTGTCCCAGCACCGAGAGGAGTCGGCTCATGGATAGGTTCTTCCTGATGAGAACACTGCACAGGTTGTTGGCACAAAGTGTGCACTTTGTGCTGGAAGATGGCACCCTGAGCTGTGGGCCTCTCTGCTAGCCGCTGTTCACGGCGTGCTGCAGCCCTGTCCCGCACTGCCAGGCCCGCAGGCTCCTAGAGGTGCCGTCTGTGCGTGATCTGGGTCGCAGCCTGTGTGTAAGGGTGACACTGGGCCTCCCAGGGCTCCTGGTTCTCCCCTCATCGCACGGGCCTTGCTACATCAGTGGGCCGTGGAGCTTGCAGGCAGCCACGTGGTTGTTTGGTGGCGTTTGGGGCCCTCTATTGGCATGTATCTTCTCAGTGCCCCATTTTTTCTCTTTCATGTAACCCTGCCTGGCCTTGAACTCCTTATGTAGCCCGGGGTGGGCTCCAGCCTGCGGTGATCCTTCTGCCTCATCCTCTCGAGTGCTGGGATTTCCTTGTTTTCCACCGCCACTTGAACTTGCTATGTAAGCTGGCCTAGAATTTACAATCTTCCCACGCCTCCTCCTCCTGAGTGTGGACGTGGAGGCGTGAGCCGCCACACGCAGGTCTTTCTTTTTCTCCTCTTCCCTTTATTTATCTATTTATTTATTTATTTATATTATGGCCAGCTCAGCCTGTCCTGGGGTGGGCCTGGTGCAGTGTGTGGTGCTGGGGATGGAACAGCATGGTCCCTGCGGGTTGCCCAGGCTTGCCTAAGCAGGTGCTTTACACCTCCGAGCTATCTGGCCGGCCGAGGACTATCATGTTTTCAAGTGCGTCTGTGAATTCATTTCTTTCAGCTTTTTGATCTCTCTTTCTAGAGTGTTGAGTGGCCTTGGGGAAGCCACTCAATTCTCCTGTCTCTATAGTGGTCATTTTTTCTGGTGTCTCAAAAATCATTAAACCAGTGAGGGCCTAGACCAGTGGTAGTGAGCTGTGGCGCATGCATGCCGCAGTCTGCACCCAGCGCCCTAGGACATGCCATTCGGATGTTTTATTATGCGAGTTTGCAATCAGTGATGGAGCTCCACCTACCCACAGCAGGGTCTTTACTGCAGCAGGGGGTGGCCCGTCTGGCCCCCCAAGTCCCACCCAAGCAGCTGTTTCCTCAGCACTCCTGGACTGATGGTCACAAACTGGCCTGCCCTGAACACAAGATGGAGGTGAGTTCAGGGGATGTATCAGGACCTGCTCTTAGAATCACCACCTCTGGCCGGACTCCCAAACCCCACTTGTAGTTCCCGCACTTACGAAGCTGGAGCAAGGGAGGCCTGTCTCAACCAACCCACCAAACAAGCAAATGAACCCTAAAATAAAAGCAAAACAGCCCAAATAAAGAATTACTGGGGCCGGGGAGATAGCGCTGTGGCACAAGTGCCTTCCTGGCAAGTGCAAGGTTGTGAGTTTGAACCCTGATCATGAAAAAAACAAAAATGCTGTGACTGAGGGATTAACTGAAATAATGTACCAGGCATTTAACTAGAATGGGATAGCAAGGTTGGACATCAGCAAATCAAATAATTTTGGGCCAGCGAGATGGCTCAATGGCTGAAAACGCCTGCTTAGGCAAGCTTAGGCAACTGCAGCGACTGTGGGTTTGATTCTTGGCACCACATGCTGTGCCAGCCTCACCCCCAGGACAGGCTGAGCTGGCCAAAACAAAAAGAATTACTATAGCAGAAAATGCTAGCAAGGTGGGGCCTGACGGGATGGCTCAGTGGTCTAAAGCACCTGCTTGGGAAAGCTTGGGCGGCTTCAGGGACCGCGGTTCAATCCCCGGCACCGCATGCTGCGCCAGCCCTGCCCTCGGGGCGGGCTGAGCCGGCCATTAAAATGAGTGAATAAACAAACAAAGGTTCTGAAACAAGAAAAAAAATAAATAAAATAAAAAATTATTTTAAAAAAAAAAATGCTCCCTACCCCCAGCCAGCACGTGTCAGCTTGTTAGTTGCCCGGGTAACAGCTCCTGCTGGAGTTCCGGTTGCTTCTGTCATTGTAATGCATAGCTGGTCGCTCAGATGCCCATTGTGCGGCCCAGTCCCCAGCAGACAAGCCCTTCTGCCTCTCTATTTCCTGCTTGCTCATCCCACAACAGCCCTAGACCCGCAGAGATCAGGGCCTGATATTTTGGGAATCTGTGCCCACTGATCAGGGCCATTGCTAATAAATAAGTCTGCCTCCAAATCCTGGCTGTCGTTTTGGCATTTCTGCTTGCCATTGCTTTACAGCCAATAAAGGAAAGGCCAAAAGCAAGATGGGGCAGACAGGATGAGTTTCCTTGTGCTCTGCATGAAAGCCTTGCCTGAGCCGGGTGTGGTGGTGCACGCCTGTAATCCCAGCACTTGGGAGGCTGAGGCAGAAGGATCAGTGTGAGTTCAAGACCACTTTTGTGCTACAAAAGTGAGCACAAGGCCAGCCTGAACTGCATGTCGAGACCCTGTCTCAAAAAGGCAAAAAAAAAAAAAGCGTTGCCTGGCCCTATAGCAAGCTCAGACGTGGGAGTAACCCCTCAGAATGCGAGGCAAAGGGGCCTGGGCCTTTATGCCCCTCTGAACTCTGGAGTCTCAGAATATGTGCCGCTCTGGAAACGGTGGTGGCATAGGAAGAGATTTCTGTTTGCTTTGGTGATGGGGCCGGAGACCTTCCACTGAGCACATCCTGGTCCCTTTAAAACTTTTGTTGTTTAGTTTGAGAAAGAATCTCTGTAAGTAAAGCAGACTGGGCTTGAAATTGACTAGGCTTGGATAGTGAGTGTGAGGCTAGCCTAGGCAGTTTAGTGAGACCCTATCTTAAAAAAGAAATAAAGGAGGGGCTGGGGAGATAGCTCTGAGGCACAAGTGCGTGATGGGCAAATGCAAGGTTGTGAGTTCGAACCCTGGTCCCACACACACACACACAAAAAGAAATAAAGGGGCCAGGGAGATAGCTCCATGGCACAAGTGCTGGCTGGCAAGTGCAAGGTCATGAGTTCAATCCCCAGTCCTGCCAAAAAACAGAAAAAATAAAAAAATAAAGTGCAGAGATCTAGTTCCTGGCTCAGTACTCTTGGGATCAGTACTCGAGGGAGGAGGACAAGGTAGATAGAGAAGAAAGAAAAGATAAGGGGCATGGCTTTGGGCAGTGAGACATAGGGAGAGGCCTCTATAGGGCCCACAGGCAAGGCCTGCAATTCAGCAGTGTTCTTGAATAAGAAGTCCTTTTGTTTGTTTGTTTATTATGTGCACAGGGTCTCACTAAGCAGCTCAGACCTGTAGTAATCCTCCATTTCTATCTCCCTGGTTCTGGGATTACAGGAGCGTGCTACCACCTGCCATGCCCAGACTACATGGCCATTCAGCCTGCCGCAGGGTGGGGCCAGCTGAGCAGCATGTGAGACCAGGGACGGAACCCTGGCCCCTACGCTTACCTAAGCGAGCAAGCGCTTAGTCCGCTGAGCTATACCGTGGCCCTTGTTTATTTATTTTGCACTTAGGACAGAGTCTGAAAGGTCTCACTGTAGATCAGGCTTGTAGTGATTTTCCTGGTTTTAGCCTTCCAAGTGCTGGGACTGTAGGCGGTGCGCCACCATGCCGAGTCTCAATCACTCTCTGGAGTGCTCCCTAGGGGTAAGGCCCACAGCACCTGGGGATGGAACCCTGGCGGCTGCACCTTGCCTAAGCAGGTGCTTTGATCCGTTGAGCTAATGACTGTTTTTTTTTTTTCTTCAAGTCAACAACTTTATTACCAGGACATAACTTCATACAAAACGAATCTTAGAGCCTGGCGTGGTGGCTCATGCCTGTAATCCCAGCACTTGGGAGGCTGAGGCAGGAGAATCGCTGTGAGTTCGAGACCAGCCTGGGCTACAAAAGTGAGCACAAGGCCAGCCTGAACTGCATAGCAAGACCCTGTCTCAAAAAGAAAAAAAAAAAAAAAAAACAACAAAAAAAAACATTAAAATAATAAAGACAAATTAAAAAAAAGTTCTATCTATCTATTTATTTAATGGCCAGCTCACCTTGCCCTGGGGGTGGGGCTGGAACAGCATGTGGTGCCAGGAATCTACTGTTCCCTGGGGTTGCCTAAGCTTGCTAAGCAGGTGTTATCTTGCCAGCCCTTTGTCTGTTTTTAAGACAGGCTCTTACTATGCAGTAGAAGCTCAGCTACGTAGCTCACTTTCTAGGTGATCCTTAAGTTTGCAGAGATCCTCTTGCTTCAGCCTCCTGAGTGCTAGGATTATAGGCATGAACTAGCATGTACCACCATGCCTGGCCAATGAGTCCTTTCTCCTGAAGAGAAACCTGGGCAACACACAGCACTCACTCCACTCTTTTTTTTTTTTTTGGTATTATGGTGGGCTCAGCCTGCCCTGGGGGTGAAACTGGCACAGCATGTGGTGCCAGGGATTGAGCCACTGAGCTATCTCATCTGCTCTTTCTTTCTTTCTTTCTTTCTTTCTTTCTTTCTTTCTTTCTTTCTTTCTTCTTTCTTTTGCTGGACCACAGTTCGAACTCATGACCTTACACTTGCCAGGCAGGCACTTGTGCCGCAGAGCTATCTCCCCGGCCCCTCTTATTTTCAGTATCTGTTTGGGAAAGGACACAACTATAACCTTTTTTTGTTTGCTTGCTTTTGTTTTTTGTTTTACTGGGGACCTAACTCACGGCCTGCCCTTGCTGAGCAGGCACTTATAACCTGGTCTTCTGTCGTAATGGGTCATTATGAACAGGGATCAGCAGAGCCGGCAGCGAGCAAAGCAGGAGCTGCACAATTCTTAAATTTTCCTGGGCTTTGATGACCCTGAAACTTATCATTGAGGCTTTTAGGCAACTGGAAAACAAGCTGTAGAATGGACTGTTTAAGATCAGCCGGGCATGGTGGTGCACACCTCTGTAATCCCAGCACTCAGGAGGCTGAGGCAGGAGGATAGATGCGAGTTCGAGACCAGCCTGGGCTACAAAAGTGAGCTCAAGGCCAGCCTGAACTGCATAGTGAGACCCTGTCTCAAAAAGGCAAAAAAAAAAAAAAAAAAAAAAAAAAAAAAAAAAAAAAAAAAAAAAAAAAAAAAAAAAAAAAAAAAAAAAAAAAAAAAAAAAAAAAAAAAAAAAAAAAAGAGAGAGAGAAAGAAAGAAACAAAGAAAGAAAAAGATCTAAGGGTTCTGCAGTTTTTGTCGCATGGCAAATGGGCATCAGGTGTGTTCAGTGGCAGGCAGAGGTACAGCCTGGACTGCTGGACGGAGTAGACAACTTTCTCATGATGTGGAATTATTTTATTTCACATTCACGTGGGATATTCATGTTCCAGATGTCAGCAAACCTGAACAAACTACCAAAGACCAGCCAAGTCCACAGGGCTAATTAAATCCCCAGGGCCAAAGCCGGCAACGGAAAACTGGTGGGAAAGGTCGCCCTCTCGTGGAAGGCTTAGGGAAGACGAGCGTGATAAGAACGTTCAACCGCACAGAACCAGAAAACAAATTGCGCGTTCTGAGCAACAAGACGGTTCACCTAAAGGGAGTTTCAGGACCAGGCTCCCTGGATTAGAATCCTGACTGTGCGACTCACCAGTTGTGCAACTGTGCACAATGTATGTCACTTTTGAGCTACAGTTTCCTCCCTTGTGACACGCAATATAAATAGCACATGCTAAGTGGAGAGCAGGGTGCCCACGATGCCAACACTCGGGCAGCCTCAGAGGGGCAGGTCTCAGGTCTGAGTCCAGCTGGACACAGGAGCAACACCTTGTCTCAAAATATAAAAAGAGCTGGGTGTGGTGGTGCCCGCCTGTAATCCCAGCATTCAGGAGGCTGAGGCAGGAGGATCACTGAATTTGAGGCCAGCCTGGGCTACATAGTGTCATAAACAAAGCAAAACAAAACATAACAAGGTCTGGGGAGATAGTTCAGTAGAATGAGCGCTTGCCTGGCAAACACAGGGTCCTGAGTTCAATCCTCAGTACCGCCCCCCCCCCCAAAAGTCAGCTCTTTTTTTTTTTGTCTTTTTGAGACAGGGTCTCTCTCACTGTACAGTTCAGGCTGGCCTTGAGCTCAGTTTTGTAGCCTAGGCTGGTCTCGAACTCTCACCGATCCTCCCGCCTCAGCCTCCCGAGTGCTGGGATTACAGGCGTGCGCCACCACGCCCGGCTTTCAGCTCTTTTTTAAAAATGTAGAAAGGGCTGGGGATGTAGCTCAGCATCAAGATCCCAAGTCCAATTTCTGGCACCAGAAAGTAGCTGCCACTGCTGCTGGGGATCTCTGCTAGCAGGAAAACCCCTGGTCTGTAGGAGTCTCCCAGCTTAGGAAGGTGGACAGGGGTAACTGGCTGTGGTTGGTTTTTTCACAGCAGCCTCTACTTTTGCTCCAACACAACATGAGGATGGGATAGGGGAGATAGCTCAGTGGTATAAGTACTTGCCTTGTAAGTGCAAGGTCCTGAGTTCAATCCCTGGGACTGCCCACTTTACAACCTCTGGTAGGTCATATAGCTCTCCCTAATGGTTTTTTTGTTTATTTGTTTGTTTGTTTGTTTGTCTTTTTGAGACAGAGTCTCACTATGCAGTTTAGACTGGCCTTGCGCTCACTTTTGTAGCCTAGGCTGTCTCAAACTCACAGCAATCCTCCTGTCTCAGCCTCCCAAGTGCTGGGATTACAGGTGTGCGCCACCACGCCCGGCACCCTAATGGTTTTTGTTGTTGTTGTTTGTTTTTTGAGACAAGATCTCACTATACAGTTCAGGATAGCCTTGAGCTCACTTTTGCAGCCCCAGGCTGGTCTCGAATTCGCACTGATCCTCCTGCTTCAGCCTCACGAATGCTGGGATTACAGGTGTGCATCACCACGCCCAGCTCTCTCCAGTGTTTCGATGGTGCTGTGGTTTGGAGACGGCTGGCTGTGTGCTTTCAAGGTTCAACACAGAAGCCTAGTCCCCAAGGAATAGGAGTGAATGATGGTGGGACCGTTGAGGAGGGGCCTGGGACACAGCTGGTTCCTGGAGGGCCTGGCACTGGCCCTGCAGAGGAGATGAGTTCACCCCAGCTCCTGGGCACTCGTGTCAGTCTGGCCCCAGGGAATCTGGTCCCTTCCTGTCTCAGTCTTCCTCTGCACAGGTGACCTTGTGCTTTTCTGCATCTGTCACTTGCTGATCTCTCACCTCTTCTGCTCTGAGATGCCATCCATCCTGTGTGGCGGACCCAGAGGGCCACACCGAAGCCACACAGCCGGGCCCACTTGGCTGTAGACGTGTACCCTTCAAACCTTTGTACTGCACCCAGCACCACTTTTTTTCTTTTTTTTAATGTAGAGGATCTACAGGGTCTCACTACATAGATCAGACTCATAGTGATCTGCCTGTTTTCAGCCTCCCAAAAGCCAGGATTATAGGCATGTACCCCCATGCCCAGTCTTGGTCGCTATCTCGGCATGCCCCAAAATGGCACACACTTGTAGTCTCAGCACTCTGAGAGGCTGAGGCCAGGAAATCAAAACTTCCATCAGCTGTGCAGGGAGAGCTTCCTCCTAGGAACATGCTGGGAAATCTTGGCAACCCTGGAAACGGGGCTGTCCCGCAGGGACTAATGTTGGTGCTGCTTCCTCCTACGGGCAAGGCCAGCTGTGGGTCACCTTTCTTTCTTTCATCAGAAGCGAGAGAGAGAGAGAGAGAGAGAGAGAGAGAGAGAGAGAGAGAGAGAGAGAGAGAGAGAGAGAGAGAGA
>PVJA010031617.1:0-24734 GCA_004027025.1 Myocastor coypus
AGTAGTCCTGGTAGGCTCGTGGACCGGAACGGTTGCCAAACGGGCTATTTGATGGGTTCAGTGCTGGAGCTTGGGCTGGAGGGGTTGAAAAAAAAGGGGGGGGGCGGGGAAAGGGAAGGCAGGCCAAGGATCCTGACCCAGCCGGCGCGCGGGCCCAGCTCCCAGCCGTGGGGTTTGGGCTGGGCTGGAACAGGAAGTTAGTCGCGGGAACGCAGAGGCGGGGCAGAGGGGCGCAGGTGCTTACCCGCGGCGGGTGCGCAGGCTCAGTTCCCAGCGGTCACACACAGGTTTTATTATGTTGAAGTTTTCTCCTATTTCTAATTTGAACATTATGGTAAAATGTACATAAATAAAATTTATCATTATCTTAGTTACTCTTTACTCATTGCCAGGACAAATACCCGACACAAAATAAAGGAAGGAAAGGTTTATTTAGCTCACAGTTCCTCAAGGTTTCAGTCCATATTTGGCTGGCCCAAGGCTGTGTGGAACAGGACAGAGAGCATCCAGTTCATGGCAGGGGAACAGCAACAAAATGGTGACAGAGGCAATGAACCAAGGGAGCAGAGAGCAGCAGCCACAGTCTGTCTTTCTGTTTCCCTCTATATTACATCAGGCTCTCTGCCTTAGCCTATCTGCCTCAAGCCACACCTATAATTCCCAGCAGTACTCAGACCCATAATCTCATCAGTACTAAAGCACATAATCCCAGGGATCATGAATCAACTCTCAAACTCTAGAAGTCCCCTCCCCATGATGGCATGAGGCTTTGAGGGAAGAACTAGACATAAACCATAACAACTGTTCATCTTTGCATCATCTTGAAGATGTTGGATTATTTTTTCTTGCATCCTAGTTGTTATTAAGAGATTCTTTCCTTACCTCTTCACTAGCTGCAATGGTGTTTTTAAGGTCTGAAAGTTTATTTTCACTTTCATTAAAATGGTTTTGCCAGCTTGGGATTGAGGTGTAAAGTTCCTGTGTAGCATTTTGAATCTGCTTCATACATTCTACTACTTTCCTATATTGCTCATTCAAGTATTCCATCATTTTTCTATTCTCTATTTTTTTTATCAGTGTCTTCTTTAGAGCACTTGGTACTTCTTTTATTATAGGTATTATTTATTTTTTTACTTCAAAAATTATTTCTGATCTGATTTCTTCTATGTATTTCTGCAGTTGTTTCTTTACTTCAGATGCTATTATCTCAGAGATTTCAGGTGTGTGATTTCCAATTTCTTCTATGCTATTGTCTCTTGTATTTGTTCTGGGTGGGCTTGGGGCCTGAGAGCACATTTTGCTCCTTCTTTTCATCATTTTGTAGCCTTCTGACCTTTGGTGTAGAGTTTTGATAGAGTTCTTACCTTAGCACCAGATCTAGATCTACCAAGGTCTAACTCATCCAGGAGGATGTGGCTTGGGTCTGGCTGCTGAGCTCCACTTATTCCTGCTGTAGCCCTTGGAAGTGAACCTGCTGTGCCACTCTGACAAGATATTCTGTTCCCAGATCAGCTGGGTGGGTCTTATCTCTAGTCTCTATGCAGGGAATTCTGTGGCAATTTTGCACACTGGGTCTGTCTGATGGATGAAGTTACACTCACATGCCAGGCTTTGATGCTGGAATGCGTTTCTGGCAGGCCCAGGGTCGTTTCACTCACACAGCAGGCCTAGGTGTTGGGTCAAATGAGATTCTGGCAGGCCCAGGGTGGTCTCACTCATGCGTAGGGCCTCGTTGCTGAGTTGAGTGAGTTTCTGGTGTGCCCTGGGTGGTCTCAGTCATTCGCAGAGTCTGGTTGCTGGCTCAAAATCTTAATGTGTTATTGAATATCATTTGCTAGTATTTTGTGAAGGGTTTTTGGATCTTAAATATTTTAGTGTAGGGAGAAAATGCAGCATATTTTCCCCTGGTAGTCAGAATGGTGGGTAAAACTTTAGGTTAAAATTTTGAAATAAAAGATCTTTACATATTGTCATGTTATAGTCCATATTTTAACAATAATGAAAGACAATGAGCTTGACATTCCACACCTGTGACAGGTTATAACTAAATATTTTACAAACCTAGCAGAACTTGAAAAAAAAACGAAAAAAAAGAAGAAAAAAGAAAAAAAAAAGCATAACAGAACAGTTCAAACTTTTTTCTCTCAAAAGAAAATGGGTGCAGGGGCCCGGCAGGACGGCTCAGTGGTCTAAAGCACCTGCTTAGGAAAGCTTAGGCAGCTGCAGGGACCAAGGTTCAATCCCCAGCACCACATGCTGTGCCAGCCTGTCCTCAGGGCAGGCTGAGCCGGCCATAAAAAATAAAAATAAACAAACAAAAGTTCTGAAACAAAAAAAAAATAAATAAATACATAAATCAAAAAAAAGAGAGAGAGAAAAAGGAAAAGAAAATAGATGCATAGGGGAAACATGGATCTGGAATTATTTATTTTATTGAAAGATAACTTAATATTTAACTATTAATTTACAGGATAAATTGTTAAAACTGGCCGAAGGACTGTATATGAACTTTGTAAATAAACTATCAATACATTTTTAATAAAAATTATGAATCAATATCCTGAATTTACTGAAATTTCCTTAAATATGTTCTTTCATTCTGTCAGCACATCTCTGTGAATGTAGTATTGTTACCATGAGAACACAGGCATAGAGACAGTTTAGCCATAAAATTTATGGAGAAAGTAATGCAATCTAGTTTAACAGTCAAACAAGAAGGAATCTCATGTGTCACACACAAAAGCATAATTCATTCATACATATAACTGGTTCAGAGTGTGTTCACACACAGTGTAGCTTTTCTTTGCTACAGCTGTAGAAGCAGAAGTTATGAGCAGAATAGCCAGTTTCTTCGACAAATACTCTATGGCAAGTTTTCCCTGAGTAAAGGTTATAGCTTTAAAAAATTTTTTTTCTGTTATGTTCTAATTGCTTAGTGAAATTTCACATCAGTTATCCTGCTTAATCTACTCATGCTGACCTCATCAAAGGAGACCATCTATTTGGATAAAAAAGCAAAAGGATTTATTCAAAATTGGCGTCTAAAAGGTGAAGGGGCCTATTTCCCTCAAGTCGCAGTCTTTGCTTCTCCTCTTTCCTGTGGAAAACAGCCAGACTCCTGCCTTCTGGGCTGGCATCTGAATATTCTGTGAGGCAGATGTCTAGTGGGGGAGTGGGGAGTGTTGCTATGTCCTCAGCGGGAGGGAGTTTGGAGTTCTATTGTACAGTGCCAAGTATATGCTGATTTTAGAATTTTAAGAAAACTTAATTTTATTTTTCATTTCGTTATTCCAGTAATTTATTTTTATTTTATTAATTATCAGAGATGGATAGTTGAGGGAAAACATAGCCCCTTAGACTAGGCAGTAACATTACTCTATAGTAGCAGTATATCTGATGGAAGACAAGTCCTAGTCAATGAATGTGTCTAACAATAGGCCTTAGGCTATCTTTTTTTTTTTTTTTTTACCAGGAATTGAACTCAGGATCCTGAGCTTGCCAGGCAAGCACTTATTCTACTGAGCTGTCTTCCTGGCCCCTCTATTTGCATTCCATTAGTCTACACGTAATAATTGCATGCATTTGGGAAATAAGTATATATACATATTACATCTTAAGGACAATTATTTATTAAATGAATGAACTTTCGATCTTTGTCCCTGGATTAGGACTTTATCATCGTCTCGTATAACTGCTGGGCGCTAACATTTATTGAAGTGTATTAAACGCCAGCTACCCCTGCTAATCCTTTGCTAGTCTCCCGGGTTTCCTTTTGGCTCTCCTCCCCGCAAAGGGCATGCCTGTCACTACAGCCCGCCTCATCGGTATATTGTGAGTCAGACTCTACGCTAGTCACTGTCAATACAACCGGAAAAGGGATGGCGGAACTGGCGCAGGCGCGGGGGAAATGGTCTGGCCGGAAGGGGCGGGATGCAAGGGCTTTGGGAGGGCGGGGATAGGGGCAGTGGGGCTGGACACTAACGAGAGGGAAACGGGAAGGGGGAGGAGAGGGCGCAAGGGGTAGCCACGCTGTCTGGGGAGAGGAGCTTGCGAGAAAAGCCAGACAAATAGGTGAAGCTGCCTACCAAGTCCTGCCTTTCGTGCGACCAACAGGTGGGCGCGCCGCCTGCCTTGGCCTCTTTGCCTTGGGCGGAGGTGCGGGATGACCACTTCAACTCGGAAGAAGGGCTAAGTGTAATGTAGATTTCACAAACTGGTAATCCTAGTATGCTTTTTTAACTTGACCATCTGTTCTAAATTTTTAATAGAACTTTGAGGAAACTGGGTTCCCTTTAAAGTCGATCTCTCAAGTCCTATTTTTCTTGGCGCCCCTTTCTTAAAAATTAGTATATATATATATATATATATATATATATATATATATATATATATATATTTCTCCGGTTTTTTAAAAATAAATTTACCCTTTACCTTATCTTCTAGAATATGCTTTGCAGATTTTTTCAGCTTTTTTTTTTTTTTTTTTAATTCAGAACTGTCCTCTTTTAAACTTTATGTTATGGCTGGCTCAGCCTGCGGGGGGTGGGGGGGTTGCGCCCCACCCCAGCACAGCATGTAGTGCTGGGGATCTAACTCAGGTCCCTGCGGTTGCCTAAACTTAAGTATGCAGGTGCATTAGACCAATGAACTATCTTGACAGCCCCTCTTAACGTATTTTGTACAGGGTCTCACTATGTAGGCAGACTCATAGTGACCCTCATGTTTCCAGCCTCCCCAGCGCTGAGATTACAAGCATGTACCATCACCTATGTCTCAGTCTTGGTGGCCTGCTCAGTGTGACCTGGGCTTAGGCCAACGAGGCATGTGGTGCTGGTGATAAAATCCTGGTCCTCTAAAAATATTTAAATTAAAAGTGTATTGCATGGGCCCAGGGAGCTATCTCCATGGCACAAGTGTCTGCCTGGCAAGTGCAAGGTCGTGAGTTCGAACCCTGGTCCCACAAAAAAAAAAAAAAAATGTTTTGCAAAACCAGCCAAATAGCTCACTGGACTAAAGTGCCAGCGAGCAGGTGCAGGAGTTGGGGATTTAGTCCCTGGGCCTGCCAAGCTGACCCCACCCCCAGGGCAAGCTGAGACAGCAGTTGAGACTAGGCATGGTGGTGCATGCATGTAATCCCACCTCTTGGGAGGCTGTAAACAGGCGGATCACTACAAGTCTGATTTAGTAGTGAGACCCTGAACACCCTGGGGACCCTTCCCTAAAGTACAAAAAAAAAAAAGTATTGCATTTAAAACACACCCATACACACACTACATTAGTCCCCATCAAAATCCTCCCCCACACTTTAAACACAGCTGTCCCACTTTCTGAAGTAGCTCTCCAATTCCCTTTGCTGTGTGTTTAGTTGTGCTGTGCTGGCTGCTTCCATGCCCCAATTCTATTGAAAGTTATTTCCTTTGACTTTGACTTTTGGGAAGAGCCAAAAGTCACACAGTGCCAAATTCAGTGAATAAGATAGATGAGGACCTAGCATCAACACTTTATGAGCCTGCCTTTCTACTGGATGCCACTGGACAGCAGCGTTCATGTCGTCGTCGTCGTCGTCGTCGTCGTCGTCATTATTTGATACAGAGTCTCACTACAGAGTTCAGACTCATAGTGATCCTTCTGTCTCAGCTACCCCAGCACTGGGATTACAGGCATGTGCCACCATGCTTGGTTCTGAGGCTGGTATAGCTTGTCTGGGTTCCAGGGCCACCACACATAAAGTGCTGGGGATCAAACTCAGTTACTAGTGCTTGCCAGGTAGGTGCTTAGACTGCGAAGCTATCTCCCCAGCTCTTCATATTATTTATTTTTTAATTAGTACATGTTTGCCATACATAAGGATCATATTCATTATGGGGACTTGTAAGAGTACATAATACATCTTAATTCTTTTCCCCCATCCTCTCTTTCCCCTTTTTTTGTGGTACTGGGGATCAAACTCTTGATCTTGTGCTTGCCAGGCAGGCACTTATGCCACTGAACTATCTCCCCAGCCTCCAAATCTTTTTATTTTATTTATTTGGTACAGGCTCTTGATATACAACTCAGACTCACAGTGATCCTTAAGTTTTCAGCCTCCCCAGTACTGGAATTACAGGTGTGTGCCACCATGCTCGGTTTGGGGGCTTACATGGTATACCTGGAACTCCGGGGCCAGCATCGCATGTGGTACCAGGGATAAAACCTAGGTCCTTGCGCTTGCCAGGCAGGCACTTAGACTACTGAGCTATCTCCCCAACACCCCCGTCTCTCCTCCTCCCTTCTCATAAATCCCTTTTCCTTCTTCTTTGCAAAAGGTATTTCCTTTTTTCCCCTCCATTCATTTTCTTAAAAATCCTTTTTCATTTCATTCTCTCCCTGTCCCCTCCCCTTCCCTTGTTCCCCTTCCCACTGGAACACATTCTTCCTACTTCCCCATATCTATTCTTCATAAAATTCCTTATTTACTCTTTGCATTTCTCACACACTATATTCAAATCTGTGTATCTTGTCTCACTTAAAATTATGGTCTTGTTGTGCATTTATTTACTACAAATACTTCATGTTTACCCTGACTTATGGCACAGCATTACTTTGTATATAAATATTTTTTCTTGGAGACAGGGTCTCACTATGCAGTTTACGCTGGCTATGAGCTCACTTCGTAGCCCAGGCTGGTCTCAAACTCAGAATGATCCTCTTGCCTCAGCCTTCCAAGTTACAAATAAATTTTCTTTATTCATCTTATACAGGCTGTTACCAAGATATAGCTGTTATAAGTGGTGCTGCTGTAAACATGGGCATGAGCATATTACTGTGGTATATTGCTTTCATTTCTTTGGGGAGGAGGCCCCGCATCGTGGTGCATGCCTGTAATCCCAGGACTTAGGAGGCTGAGGCAGGAGGATTGGTGTGAGTTTGAGACCAGCCTGGGCTACAAAAGGGAGCTTAAGGCCAGCCTGAACTGCATAGGAAGACCCTGTCTCAAAAACACACAAAAAAAAAAGAAAAGAAAAGAAAAAAGAAAGAAAGAAAGAAAGAAATCATGTATTTATTTATTTATTTATTTATTTATTTATTTATTTATTTATTTATTTAATTTACTTGGTACTGGGTCTCACTATCCAGCTCAGACTCATAGTAATCTTCTGTTCTCAACCTCCCCAGTGCCTGGTTGTGGTGGCTGGCACCTGGTGTTCCAGGCCCATCATGGCATGCAATACTGCCGATCAAACCTGGGTCCTTGAGCTTGCCAGGCAGGCACTTAGACTGCCAAGCTATCTCCGCAGCCCCTCAGTGTTGACTTTGTATCCAACTACTCTGCTGAATTTGATTATTAAAACTACAAGTCTTAGCCGGGTGTGGTGGTGCACGCCTGTAATCCCAGCACTTGGGAGGCTGAGGCAGGAGGATCGATGTGAGTTCGAGACCAGCCTGGGCTACAAAAGTGAGCTCAAGGCCAGCCTGAACTGCATAGTGAGACTGTCTCAAAAAGCAAAAAAAGAAAAAACTACAAGTCTTTTGGTGGAGTTTTGAGGGTTCTTATATATAGACTGTCTTGTCATCCAGAAATAATAATTTAACTTTTTCCTTTCCTATCTTTATTCCTTTTTTTTCTTTGCCTTGTGTAATTGTTCTAGCTAATATTTCGAGAACTATATTGAAGTGGTGGTAATGGGCATCCTTGTCTTGTTCCTGATTTTAAAATGAAAGCTTTCAGTTTTTGTCTGTTAGTATGATGCTGCCTGCTGGTTTGTCCTAGATGGCTTTTATCAGGTTGAGTTAAAAATCTTCTATTCCAATTTTCTGTAGGGTTTTTATCATGAGTGGTAGTTGGATTTTGTCAAGTGCTTTTTTCTTTATCTATTGAGTTGATCATGTGGTTTTGGTTTGAGTTCTGTTAATGTGGTACATTACATTTATTGATTTGTATATGTTGAATGATCCTTGAATCCCTGCAATGAATTCTTCTTGGTAATGTTATATATTTTTCTTGATGGTTTGCTGCGTTCTGTTTGCCAGTATCTTGTGATTTTTGTGTCTTTGTTCATTAAGGAGATATGCATGTTATTATTCTTTTTAGTTGGATCTTTCTCTGGTTTTGCTATCAGGGTAAAGTTTGCTTTCAGGAATAAAGCTGGGAGGATTGCTTCCCTTTCAGTTTCATTGATGAGTTTGAGGAGTAGTGAGTGGTATTAGATCTTCTCTAAATTTCTTGTAGAATCCAGCAATGAACCCAATAGACCTGGAGTTTTCTTTGTATTTTTTTAAATTACATCTTCCATTTCATTAGCTGATATTGGATTATGTAGAATGATTATACCTTCTTCAGTTTGAAAATTCTTTTGTGTCTAGGTATCTGTTCCATTTCCTCTGTTTTTCATCCTATTAGAAAACAGGTTCTCAAAGTAAGTATTGACTTTTTTTTTTTTATTCCTGCAGAATTCACTGTGATTTCACCCTTTTCATTCCTGATTGCATGAATTTGAGTCTTTTGTTTCCTTTGGCTGGCTTAGGGTTTATCCATTTCATTTAATCTTTTGAAGAGCCAACTCTTTGATTCATTCTTTTATTGCTTTCTTAGTTTCAATTGAACCAATTTCTGTTACAATTTTGTTGCAATTTCTGTTCCAAAGCTCAGATGAACTTAGGGCTTGATTTTTTTTTCCAAAAGCTTAACATTCAGCATTAGATTGTTTATATGAGCTTGCCCCATTTTCTTTTTTGTGTGAGCATTCACACTGTAATGAATTTCCCTCAGAAGACTGCTTTCACTGTGTCTCATAAGTTCCAGTATATGGTATCAGTATTATCATTTAATTATGGAAACTGTTTACATTCTTTTTTTAATTTTCCCTGTGGCTCACTGGTTGTTCAGGAGGATGTTACTTAATTTCCATGTATTTATGGAATTTTTGTGTTTTCATTTGTCATTAATTTCCACTCTCATTGCATGATGGTCTTTTTAGTATGTGTGAAATAATTTCTTTCTTTTTTAAAAGTTTTAAAAATTTTATTTATTTTATTTTTTTGGCGGGACCAGAGTTCGAACTCACAACCTTCCACTTACCAGGCAGGCACTTGTGCCACAGAGCTATCTCCCCAACCCCCTGTATGAAATAATTTCAATGTCTTTGCGTTTACCTAAGCATGTTCTATGAGTTAGTACATTGTGTATCTTGAAGAAAGTCTCATGCACAGCTGAGAAGAATGTGTATTCTGTTGTGGAGTAGAACACTCTGTAGACATCTACTATGTTCAAATGCTCATAGGTTTGACTCAGTTCTGATAGTGCTTTGTTGACTTTTTGTCTAGTTGATCTTTATTTGTGACAGAGATATTGAGATCCCCCATTACAACTGTTAGTGATCATTTGATTTTTTATGTTCATAAATATTTATTTTATATAATATATGCACTGATATTTTATGCACATATATTTATCACTGTTGTTTCTTCCTTTTTGAGTTTTCCCTTAGTAAGTATGTAATGATATTGCTTGTTTGTTTTGATGAGTCTTAGCTTGAAATCTAATTTCTCTGCAAATGGAATAACTTTCCCTACCTTTTCTGTTTTTCTTTTATCACATGAAGTGTTGTTTTCTACCCTTTGAGTTAAATGTATCTCTGTATATAGCATACTTTTGGATCTTATTTCTAGATCCACTCTAACAATCTTTTTCTTTTTATTGGGGAAACTGAGACCATTTAAACTGATGGTCATAACCAATATATATATATTCTCCTGGATATGTGATTAAATTTTTTTCATGGATTCCATTTCTTTCCTATGTTAAGCATTCAGAATTCCATCTTCTTAAGCTTTTACTCTTCAACTTCTCCTTCTCCTCCTCCCCTCTCCTTCTTCCTCCTCTTCTTCTTCTTCTTCTTCTTCTTCTTCTTCTTCTTCTTCATCTGTCTCTTCTACATTCAATGAGCAATTCCTTTACTTTGATCATCTCTAATTTTTTAATGTGTTTAGTACAGGGCCTCACTATATAGCTCCAACTCCTAGTGAGTGCTCCTGTTTTTCAGCCTTCCAAGCACTGGGATTACAGACACACACCACCACAACTAGTCTCAGTCGCTGTCTCAGCGCAGCCCAGAGGCACAGAGATTTAACCCTGGTCCCTGTGTCTGCATAAGTAGGTGCTTTAATCCACTGAGCTATCTGGCTGGTCCTATCATCACTACTTTTTTACCTGAAAGATCATTTATGATCTAATTGTCTACGCAACCTCATTCATTTTTTCTTCTGTTGCTACCTTTTTAGGAAATTCAGGTGGGTGGTTTCTGACTTCCTTTATTTGGGTATCACCTGGTCTTGTCCTTAGTGGGCTGGAGCTGGGGTTGCATTTTGCTTCTGCATATTTTCGCTTTCCATTTCTTTAATTAAAATTTGTTTTCCATGTTGATCCTTGCAAATTGCTATGTTAGGTAGTTTTATCAGTAATATCTAAGCCTTCCCATGAAATGTCTATTTCTCAGAGATGTCTTTTAGGTATAATTGGTTATTGTCCTTTGTTTCTGTCCCATGTTCCTATCTCCCCAATTTATTAGGGTTGACAATTTGCTGTCTGTTTGGCTCAGTACCCATTCCTTTGGTCCTGGACTATGGTGATAATTATTACCCCAGAAAATGGCCATGTTGTCATACAGTGGAAAACAACTAATCACAACAGGTGTGACACCTGGCTAAATTTGTACATTTAGCTATAACAATAGCATCAAGCATTCCTAGAAAGTAACAAACTGTGACAACTATTAATTTGTTACCTTTGACTATAGGAACAAGATATATAGCTATTTAGCAAATTAAAACATAAACCAGGAACTTGCACGTTTTGAGTTCCTGATATAAAGTGATTTTACCCTGTATATGTGGAGGGGGAATTTATGAGGGACAAGGAAAACAGAGAGAGAGATTTTCAGAGAACTATAGTAGAAGCACACCTGAAGGAGCAAGGATAGTCTCCCAAGCTTTGAGAAACTGGAGAAAAGGACAGGAGAGAAGAATGAAGAAGGGAGCCAAAAATATTTAAGCAATCTAGAAAGACAAGTGATAATGTTCACGTACATGAACATATTTAAAGAGATAGTTGAGGAAAGAAAAAATATGAACAAAACAAAAAATAAAAGTAAAAGCCTATTACAACCAGTAAAAAAAGAAAGAAAAGAAAAAAAAAAAAAAAGGAAAAAGAAAAACACAGCCAGGCATGGTGGCACACACCTGTAATCCCAGCACTTGGGAGGCTGAAGCGGGAGGATCCATGCGAGTTCAAAACCAGCCTGGGCTACAAAAGTGAGCTCAAGGCCAGCCTGAACTGAACATTGAGACCCTGTCTCAAAAAGACAAAAAAAAAAAAAAAAAGACAGAAAGAAAAGAAAAAGAAAAAGAAACAATTGAAAAAAAAATCTTAACTTTCTGTGATGCCCTCAATAGTGTGATAATGTCTAGGTCAGAGCCTGGATCTATGCTGGGTAACCCTGCTGAGTCTGCTATAAGATTAGTGGTGGGTGTGGAGCTGATCCTGATCTTTTGGTGTGGCTGCCAGAGTCTTGAGCCAACTTTCTGTGTGTCCCTCTGCAGCCTTCCCACATCACCTTACTCGGTCTCTGTGTTGCTTCCCCAGTTGTTATGGCACCCTCTGACAGAGACAGCCCAAGGCTGCTCCCAGTCCCGTGTATAGCTGGCCCTTCCTGGTCCTTGTAGCCACCTCTGTTCCACTCCTCTGTGTGTCTCTCCTTTCATGCTACTAAGAGCATGGCAGGGGAAGTGCTGTCCCATGACTAACAGCCCCTCCTGTCTCCTCTTTGATACTGTTTGGAGCAGGGCAAGGGGAGTGCTGATTTCCTCTTCTTCCTGTAAGACTTAATGTTGATTATATTCCAAGTCCCTTTCTCATGCTGCTAGGGGGTAGGGCAGGAGAGTTTGTGCCAGTCCACTGTTCATCTTTAATAATTCCACTGCAGTCTCTAACTGTAGGGACTTGTTGGTCTCTCAGCGGCCCCCAGGAGAAAATGGCATGGGATTTAGAAAATAAAGAAAAGAGGTAATAGCTGAGGTCAGATGGTAGCCCCTTTGCCTGATTGACAAAGAATCCAAAGAACAACAGTTGGGGCATTTATTTATACCTTTACAAAGTTAATAGCAGAACAGACAATGCTGTCTGGCAACTAATGACTGAAACTGTCCAGACAGGATGCTTTTTCAAGACTGAGATAGCTTGACTGTCTTAGGCACTGTGGTCTTGTCCTGCCCTCATACATGTGACCAATTTCCAGTTTCAGCCACTCTTAACACCTAGCATTGTGTTACAGGATCCAGTTAGCTGCTATGGTGCGTGACAGAAAAAACTGGTGACCCATCAGGGAGAGAAAACAGCTTCCTGATCACTCACCTCTGTATGTACTAGTGAAATTAGTTGTTAAGCTACAAGTTCTCTGTTTGAAGGAAGGCAAAGAATCAAGGGGCCATATATCCCTAATTTATCCTGTGTGGCTTTATTGCCACTCTATTGCAGTTCATCAGTATTTGGGGGAACTTTCCAGAGTGGTAGTTCCTGCTCAGGGCATAGTCAGAGTTCCCACAGGTACCCCTGAGGTCTTCTTCACCATTTTGAAAATCCTATACTTATGTGCTTTGCTTGCTCTGCAAGTCTGTTATTTTCAATTGATTTTGGCATCAGGATGTATGCCCTTCATATCTTCCAGTTATCTGTGTTGTTAGGTTTGCTCTGACTTCAAGTTGGCTCCTCCACCTCCCCTGAGAATTCTATTTCTAACTTATCAAGGAATTGTACTATTTTACATTCCCACCAACAGTGTAAAAGTTTAATTTTAATTTTTCCATATTCTTACCAACTGTTTTATTCTATTAAAAACACTGTAAGCACCCTGGAGTGTGGGAAATGAGATGTGATTTTAATCTTATTTTCCTAATAACAAAGGATGTGTGTTAGTGACCTTATAATAGTGACAGAATTTCTGAGAAAAAGCAAGAAATACTTATTTTCACTCACTAAAGATTTAAGTTCTAAATGGCGCACGCCTGTAATCCCAGCACTTGGGAGGCTGAGGCAGGAGGATCGATGTGAGTTCGAGACCATCCTGGGCTACAAAAGTGAGCTCAAGACCAGCCTGAACTGCATAGCGAGACCCTGTCTCAAAAAGACAAAAAAAAAAAAAAAAAAGATTTAAGTTCATGTTCACCTAGCTCTGCATTGCTTTCGGGCTTGTGGGGCAGCACAGACATCACGGTGAAACAGCATCCTCTCCTGGCAGCCAACGCATGGAGGAGTAGAGGGTCAGGGAAAACACGGCCCTTTCGCATTACACCCTTGCAACCTTCTTTCTCCAAGGAGGCCTCACCTTCTGAAGTCAATTCACCTAAGAATTCACTAATGATGAGGTCAGCACCCTCATGACTCAATCATATTCTAAAATTTGAACAAACGGTTTTTAGGGGACACTTCTTTCAGACTGTAATGGACACTGACCATCTTTTCTTGTAGCCATTTATATATCTTCACTGAAGAAATGTCTGTTCAAATCCATTGTCCATTTTTAATTTGGTTTTCTGTTGTTCAGCGGTAATAATTTTATGTAGCTACTAGACCCAACCAAATATATGATTTGTGGACATCAGCTCATGAACTTCATTCATCCCACAGTTCCGGAAAAGATGGCCATGCTTGTGTTTGTGTGAGAAAGATGGCTAGCACCATGTCTGGCACCCAGTGCAGAGTTCATGAAGAGCAACAACAACAAAAAATTGGCAAATGCTTCTGTTTGTCAACCAAATTATTTGTGCTTGTGAAATGAAGTGCTGATCTATTTGAACAAGGACCCCATTCTGCAAGTTTTTTCATTTCCTTAATAGTGTTATTTGACCTACAAATGTTGTGAATTTTAATGTTATCTGCTTGTATGTTTGTTGTCTTAGCTAACCATATTTTCAAGTACAAGGTTGTAAAGTTTTACAGCCTCTTTTTCAGCTGAGATTTTCTTTTTTTCTTTCTTTCTTTCTTTTTTTTTTTTTGAGTCAAGGTCTCACTGTGTAGTTCAAGCTGGCTTTGAGCTTACTCTGCACCATAGGCTGGTTTCAAGATTACAACAATCCTCCTGCCTCAGCCTACCAAGTGCTAGGATTATAGGCATGTACCACCACACATGGCTCTTAGGTAGGATTTTTATAGTTTTTCATAGTTTAATTGTATTTATTTTGGTTTTGATTAGTTTTGAATCAATTTTGACATATATGAGTAAGAGTTGGACTTTATTCATTTGTGTGTGGATATCTAGTTGTATCAGTACCATTTGTCAAAGAGATTAGTTTTCCCCACTGAATGATCTTGGCATTGCTATTGGAAGTCTGTTTACCATAGAGATATGGGTTTATTTTTGTACAGTCAGGTGCATTCCACTCTATTCCATTATTTATTTATTTATTTATTTACTTACTTACTTATTTATTATGTATTTAGTACGCAGTCTACAGGGTCTGTCCATACAGATTGGGCTCATAGTGAGCCTTCTGTTTTCAGCCTCTCACACGCTTTGATTACAGGTGTGCACCACCACTCCCAGTCTCAATCGCTGTCTCAGCGTGCCCAAGGAACAGAGAGGGCATGGCACACTGGGGATTTAATCCTGGTCCCTGCATCTGCCTAAGCAGGTACTTTAATGCATTGAGCTATCTGGTATGCCCTAGGACCATTAGAATGTTAATCTTAGGTATTTTAATTCATAAACGGGGGTTGTCTTATTTAGATCTTTAAGGTTTCAGCTTTTTGTAGTTTTCAGCATGTATGTGTTATATCTCCTCAGTTAATTATATTTCTAATTTTGTTTTGTTTTGTTTTGTTTTTGCAGTACCAGTGATTGAACTCAGAACCCTGCACTTCCCAGGCAAGTGCTTATTCTTCTGAGCTACCTCCCCGGCCCTTCTAAATCCTTTATTCTTTTTTTTATTTCTATTTTTTCTCACATAAGAGCTCCATATGCCATGTAGACTGGCCTCAAACTCTTGCCTCAGCCTCCTAAGTATTTGGGACTGCATATGGGAGCCTTGCTGTAGTACTTTTGTTTTTGATGTTCTGGTAAATTGTTTTCTTAGTTCTACTTTTGGGTTATTCATTGCTAATATATAGAGATAAAGCTGATTATTGAACATTGATCTTATAACGGCAACACTGCTTAATTCCTTCATTAGTTCTAATTAGTGTGTGTGTGTGTATTCTTTTGGCATATCTATGTATAAGGTCATGTTGCCTACACATTTAGATACTTCTACTTTTTAATTTAGATACCTTTTTACAATGCTGGGTATTGAACCCAGGGCCTTCTCCACCTAGGATCACCACCCTCTTTTTAAAAAAATTTTGAGACAGGTTGTCACTAAATTTCTTTTTTTTTTTTTTTTCTTGTGTGAGAATCTTTGTTTGTGTATTCACTCATTTTTATGGCCAACTCAGCCCGCCCCGAGGGCAGGGCTGGCACAGCATATGGTGCTGGGGATGGAACCGCGGTCCCTGAAGCTGCCCAAGCTTCTCCAAGCAGGTGCTCCAGACCACCGAGCCATCCCGCTGGGCCCCATCACTAAATTTCTCAGGCTAGGCTTGAACTTAAGATCCTTGTGCTGAGATCCTCAGAGTGCTGGCATCACGGGTATGCACCACCACACACCATTTATATTGTTCTTTTAAATACTTCAGGAACATAATCATTTTACTGAAAGAAAAATGGAAAGAAGTAATTTTATATTACAGTTTGTTAACCCTTTTTTTTAAATTCAGGGTTTGTTTTTTAACTTGAAACTGGATTATGAAACTCTCTCTCTCTCTGGCTTTGGGTTTTTGTTTTTTGGTTTGTTTTTGTCTTTTTTTGAGACAGGGTCTTGCTATACAGTTCAGGCTGGCCTTGAGCTCACTTTTGTAGCTCAGGCTGGTCTCGAACTCGCACCAGTCCTCCTGCCTCAGCTTCCCAAGTGCTGGGATTACAGGCGTGTGCCAACACACCCAGCCTGGCTTTGGGTTTTTGGAGTAGCCAGACTGGCCTTAAACTCACCCTGAAACTTAGGCTGGCCTTGAACTGCTGTTGACCCTCCCAATTCAGCATTCCTGGAAAACTGTTTTCTTTAAAGTTTTTTTTTTCCCACTAGTGCATATTAATTGTATAGAATAATGGCTTTGTTTTGGCATATTTGTACATGCATACAACACATGCAACTACCTCCCTTCTCCTACCTCCCCCACCCCTCTGACCTCCTTTCTCTTCTCTAATAGTCTCTCTTTCCCACTTTCCTGTCTGAGACTCTCATGGACTTTCTGAGTTTGGCTTATCTTGCCTGACATGACTGCTATGGTTTTGATCCAAAAATTCTAAATCCTATGTCTTAGTTACTTTTTACTCGTTGCTGGGACAAATACCCAACACTCAAAATGAAGGAAGGAAAGGCTTATTTAGCTCACAGTTTGTGGAGGTTTCAGTCCATATTTGGCTGGCCCAAGGCTGAGTTGAACAGGGCAGAGAGCATCCAGTTCATGGCAGTGGAACAGCAACAAAATGGTGGCAGAGGTAGCCAACCAAACAGGGCAGCAGAGAGCAACAGCTCTAGTCTGTCTCTCTGTCTCTTTTTATATTCCTATCAGGCTCTCTGCCTTAAGATATCTGCCCTAGACCACACCCATACTCCCAGCCCTACTCAGACCAATAATCCCATCAGTACTAAAACACATAATCCCAGTGACTCATGAGTCAAGTCTCAGTCTATAGAAGTCCCCACCCAATGACTACATGAGGCTTTGGGGGAACAACTAGACACAAACCATAACATCCTACAAATCTCCTGAGTTCAGAGGATAGCCTTTCAAGAAGAAATTTAATCCTGGGACACTAAATTTATCAGTGAGTGAGTCTATGACTGTGTTTCCAGCTAAACGTGCTGGGTAGGTGGTGGACCAGAGGGTGCCTGGGCACCTGGCCTCCAATGGTGTGTTCTTATTCTGCCTCTCCCTCCTCTTCCTGCCCTCTGCCCCCTGGCTGCCAGGGATCAGGCAGCTGTCCTGTGCTGTGCCCTCCCATACAGTTCAGCTGTGGGGGGCTGGCCTTGGACTAGGTTGTTGTTTTGACGTTAATTTTTCTGAGTTTTTATAAGTCTGGTTATACTGTCAGAAGAATAGCTGGGAAAGATGTTCTGCTCCCATTGGCTGGGCTCTCTTCATTGCACTGTTTGCTTTGAAAGGCAGAATCGTAATTTGATCAGTACCATTTGTTGATTTTTGCTGTTACTGTATTTCCTTTGCTGCTGTTGTGGTCAGAGAGTTTCTTACCTGTGACTTCAAGGATTTCTCATTTTCCCTAGCCCTGAAACTATTTTCTAAGATATAAAACAGAGGACTGGGGGTGTCTAGCATGTATGTATGTATGTATGGGTTCAAATTCCCAACATTGCCAAAAAATCTCCTCAAAGTGCAAAACAAAACAAAACAAAAAAGCCTTATGAAAGTGGTAAGCCAGAAGATTGCATCTGTATTTTGATTGTGTAACATGTGAGAATACCAGTGTGTTTAAATTGTGAAAAACCTTTATGTATCCTACTCTTTAAATATAGAAATGTTACAGAAATGTAATAAACAAGGCAGGGCTAAAATGTAGTTTCTTTAAATATTCTCCTATAGATCTACATTGAAAATATATTTCAGAGCTAGGTGTGGTGGCACACACTCATCCTGGGTACTCAGGAAGCAAGTGTTGCCAGTGGTTGGGGATAGAAAGGAAGGAATTTGAAGAAGGAATCTGAATTACAAATTGGAGGCCAGCCTGGGCAATTCTGACCCTGTCTCAAAATTATGATTGAATAGCTCAGTGTCAGAGCACTCTAGTTTGATCCCCCAAACCATAAACACACACACACACACACACACACACACACAGGAGATTGTAATTTAGAAACTTCTGGGCCTACAGTGTGTGGGTAAGGAGATACAGGGACACAAGGCACAGGGGCAAGGAGGAGACATTATTCTCTACGAGGGATATTTGGGAACATCTAGATATATTTTTGGTTATCACAATAGGGTAGAGGTGTCTGTGGACATCTGTTTGATCAGTAGAGGCCAGGAATGCTAGTAAACATCCTAGCATGCTCAAGACCATTCATCAGAACAAAGAACTATTAGCTCAAAACATGCCCGTGCAGTGGTACATCTGTGTAATCCCAATACTCAGGACTCTGGGGTAAGAAGAATCCTGTGAATTTAGGAATGTAAGGCCAGCCTAAATTATGTAGTGAGATGTCTAAAAAACAAACAAACAACAACAACAACAAAAAAAAAAAAACAATAAAAAGCAAACTTGAGAGATACTGATTCATATTGTAATGCTTTGGGTTTCTTGTCACTGACTGAGACAAAATACCCATGTTCAGGACAAGAGATTATTTATTTACTTATTTATTTGTTTATCTATTTTTCAGACAGGGTCTCACTATGCAGTTCAGGCTGGCCTTAATCTCACGTCTGTAGCCTAGGCTGGTCTCGAACTTGCACTGATCCTCCTGCCTCAGCCTCCCAAGTGCTGGGATTACAGGCATGCGCCACCACATCCAGCCAGCCACAATAATTAATACAATGCATATTGTTGTTTATATAGTAGTTATTTGGAATACAAGATGCAGACATGATAACTTTTCTAAATATATTTGTATTAAAGATTGTTAGTTTTTTAGTATTTTAAAAATATTGTGATAAAAGTATATGTAACATAAAATTTACCACACTTACTATTCTTAAGTACAATTCAGTGTCATTAAATGCAGCAGTGTTGTACAGCCATCACTACTATTTCCAGAACTTTTTTAGATCCCAGATGGAAATTATATCTATTAAACACTAACTCTTCCTTTCTTTCTTTCCCCACTGGCAGCTTCTTTCTGTCTTTGCCCACAGGTGTGGAATCATACAATATTGTTCTTTCTGGGAATTTTTGTGTATACAGTTTAATTTTTACTTTAGAATTTTCTCTTGTTTTTTGTTTGTTTTCCATTATAGAGTTGGAGGATGTTTTATTTAATGAAACATTTTTATGAATTACATACCTGATAGTGACTTTTTGTTTCTTTGTAATGAAAGATTGAAATGAATTATTATTTTTTATTTATGTGTTTAGTACAGGGTCTCACTACGCAGATTAGACTCATAGTTTTCAGCCTCCCAAGCACTGGGCTTACAGGTGGGCACCACCAGGCCCATTCTCAATTGTCGTCTCAGCACGCCTCAGTGGCCAGGCTGGCACAGGCACACCAGGGATTGAAACCTGGTCTCTGTGTCTGCCTAAGCAGGTACTTTAATCTGCTGAGCTATCTGGCCAGCCCTTGAAATGAATTATTTGTAATTTTTATTTTAAATTCCCTGTTAACCTAGAAAACAAACTGAGATAAACAATTTTCTTATAGTTTATTTAGTCTTACTTGGAAAATATATGATCAATCTATATTTTTCCCTTATCATTTAATTTTATTTTTAAGAGTAAAAACAAAACCAAAAGCCAAAACAAATAGCAGAAACAGAGTAACAAACAATACATATAGTACAGATTTTCAAAACAAGTATGAAAATTTAACAATGGTTGTATTAAATATTTTCATTGTCAAATCTGTTGCTTAGATTAATAGATACAGGTATGCAAGATTGGTTAAATAATTAAACATTAACATTTACTTTCAATAAACTTTTATTTTTTCTTCTCCATTTTTACTTTCTAAAAAAATTATTTAAGCATTTACTTTAAAGAACGTATACTAATTGATAAGACAATAGAAATGGTACACATTTAGAAGGACAAGATGAGAGGTATTCAACCACAGTTTTTGTATTCTGCTTTGATGTCTTGGATGTAGTTGCTCAGGTTATAGATATTAGCAAATAGAGTTAGTCAAAGTAAAACTTTTAAACATTAACTACTACTTTCAAAAAGCTGATGGAAATCTTATGTTCAGATTCTTTCCATTTTGCTATATCTATTATTCCTTTAAGATTTTATTAGGGGCTGGGGAGATAGCTCCGTGGCACAAGTGCCTGCCTGGCAAGTGCAAGGTTGTGAGTTTGAACCCCGGTCCCACCAAAAAAAAAAAAAAAAAAGATTTTATTTATTCTTTCAGGAGCTTACACTAGGGAGACAATATAATATTCCCCTTATTCTTTTTGTGTGTGTGTGTTCTGGGGATTGAAGAGACAATATAATGTTTACACATGTGAATCTAATTTATTTGACTTATTGAGTATGGCCTCTAGTTGTATTCATTTACCTATAAAGGCCCCAAGTTTGTCTTTCTTGATAGCTGAATAATACTCCACTGTATAAAAATACCATATCTTTTTTTCCATTCCTCAAGTGGTGGGCATTTTGGTTGTTTCCAAGATTTGGCTATGATAAGTTGTGCTGCTATAAACACATATGGTATGTATTGTGATATGATGTTTTCAGTTCTTTTGGAAAAATATCCAGAAGATATTTGGGTTGAATGGGCCTTCCAATCCTAGTATTTTGAGGAGTCTCCACACTGATTTCCAGAGTGGTTGTATCAGTCTACACTCCCACCAACAGTGGAGAAGGGTCCTTTTATCCCACATCCTCTCCAGTATGTTATTAGTTGATTTTTTTTTTTTTATGATAGTCATTCTTCCTGAGGTGAGGAAGCCATTCTTCCATTGGTGTCTCAATGTTGTTTTAATGTGCATTTCTCAAATGACCAGTGGTGTGGAACAATTTTTTTTATGTACTTATTTGGCATTTATATTTCTTCCTTTGAGAAGTGTGTATTTATATCAGATGCCCAGTTTTGGATTGAGTTTTTGAACTTTGGGGATGTGATTTTTTTTTTAGTTTTTTATGTATTCTAGATACAAGTCTTTTGTCTGAGTGATTGTTGATTAAGATTTTTTTCCCAAAATCCAGTGATTGTGGATTGTCTTTTCACTTTGTTGGCAATTTCTTTTGACATCCAGAAACTTAATATGATGAGATCCTAGTTGTTGATTCTTAGAAGTACTTCCTATGCAATTTGTTTTTTGTTCATGAATTCTCTGCCTATGAGACTTACCCCTACATTTTTTTTTTTTTGAGACAGAGTCTTGCTATGCTGTTCAGGATGGCCTTGAGTTCACTTTTGTAGCCCAGGATGGTCTCAAACTCACATTGATCCTCCTGCCACAGCCTCCCAAGAGCTGGGATTATAGGCATGCATCACCATGCCTGGCACCTCTATGTTTTCAAGATTTCCACCTACTTTCTCTTCCAGTAGAGTTAGTGTTTCTGTTTTAATGTTTAGATCTTGAATTCTTTTTCACTTTAGTTTAGTGTACAGTGATGGGTGGGCCACAGAAATAACTCAGTGGTCTAAGCATCTGCCTAAGTAAGTGCAAGGATCCAGGTTTGATCTCCAGCACTGCATGCTGTGCTGGCCCAACCCCATGTGTCCTGAGTGACCCCCAAAACTGGGTATGGTGGTACACACCTGTAATCCCACCACTGGGAAGACTGAGATAGGAAGATCACTACAAATCCAAGCTATGTAGTGAGACCTTGTACCAAATACATAAAAAGATTTTAAAAGTACTGTAATTAACTCTTTGATTAATGTTATATAGCTTATCCAACCTGTTTTTACAATTGTTTTTACAGAAAACTTTCATGAATAGATTTAGCAGAGCTTATTGCTCTTGTTTTTATTTCCTATTTTTACCTTCCACACTTTTTTGCCTTATGAGGTTTTATTTATTTTTTGATGCTAAAGATTGAACCCAAGGCTTTTGCAATAAGCTACACCACTAGACCTTTCTTTCTTTCTTTCTTTCTTTCTTTCTTTCTTTCTTTCAAATTTAAGACAGGGTCTTGATGAGTCTCTAAATTGTCCAAATAAGGCTGAATTTGTGATCTTTTGCCTCATCTTTTCTTCTTTTTACTTCTCCTTCTGGTATTGACCTTATACATATATATTCCTTTTATAGTTGTTCTTTAGCCATTTTTTCTGTTTGCTTCTCGGTTTTGGAGATTCTATTGAAATACCTTGAATTTTGCAGATTCCTTTTATTTTATTTTATTTTATTTTTTAGCCACTCTTCATTTTTTTTCCAATATTTTGAGTTCTAATGTTTTTTAGTTCCTATATATATATTTTTTGGGGGGGGGCAGGACCAGGGATTGAACTCAGGCCCTTATACCTGCTAGGCAAGTGCTTATTCTACTGAGCTATTTCCCCAACCCCCCTTCATAGAATTTCTATCTCTGCTAATACTGCCCATTTGTTGTTGTATGCAATGTACTCTACCCATTAGAGTCCTTAGCATATTAATCATAGTTATTTGAATTCCCACTTGGATAGTTCTGACATCATCACTTTGCTTCAGCCTGGTTTAATGCTCACTGTCTTTTCAAACTGTATATTTTTGCCTTTTAGTATATCTTAATTTTTTTGATAGCCAACTATGTTGCACTGAGTACATGAAATTGCTAGGAATAGGCATTTAAAAATATGGTGGTAAGATGTGGGAGAGGGTGGATGTTCTGTAGAACTACATGATAAGCCCTTTCTGACAGCCTTTGCTTCTAGAATGTGGACTTCACTAGTACAATTCAGTTTCTCCTTCCCCTCAAGTATGTTCGGATGACTTGAGTGGGCTGTTGTTGGATATTTCCCTCCCATCAGGTAAGTTAAACTAAAATAAAATGCCAGCAGCATGTTAGACCCTAGTTAAATGTTTATCCTAAGTGCAGACTTTTTTCTGTTATTTTCCAAAGCTGGGCATTTAATCTAGGCTTTTTACATGTTAGGCAAATGTTCTACTCCTGAGCTACCTGTCAAGCTAATACAGCTTGTGTTTTTAAGAATGAAATTTAAAAATGGCTTTTTGCCTTTCTCCCTGCCAGAAACATGAGAGAATTTTCCCCCAGTATTCACTCATAGAGCTAAAGGTAAAACTCACAAATGTATGAGGACCCTCTGTAACTTTGTAAACATGTCCACACTGAACTTCCAGCACCTCATCATTTAAAGTTCAGATTTTCCTATCTTGGTTCACACAGCTCATATATTCTTACTCTAGAAAGTTGTGGGGCTTGGGGCTGGTGAGATAGCTAAGTGGTCTAAGTGCCTGCCTGGTAAACACAAGGACCCTGGTTCAATCCCAGTACCACATTCCATGTTGGCCCCCAATCCAGGTATGGTGGTGTATGACTGTAATCCCAGCACTGGGAAGGCTAAGATAGGAGGGTCATTACAAATCTGAGCTGCATAGCAAGACCCTGTATCAAATAAATAAATAAATAAATAAATAAATAAATAAATACTTTTTTTAAAATATGGGTTTTTTTTGTTTTTTGTTTTGTTTTGTTTTGTTTTGTTTTGTTTTGTTTTTGTGGGACCGGGGTTCAAACTCATGACCTTGCACTTGCCCGGCAGGCACTTGTGCCTCGGAGCTATCTCCCCAGCTCCCAAAAATATGTTTAAAAATTGATAGTTTTTTGTATTTGTCCAGTGGTTTTTCCAATAAAAACTATTGATTTTTGAGTTTGCTGAACCTTTCACTTTTTGTTAGAACGAAGTATCAATTCAAAGCTTCTTACATACTGGACTGGAAACTGGAAATCCTTATCCTAAGCCATTTTTAAGTCTATAATTCAATGAGAGAAAATAAATTCACATTGATCTATAATCATTACCATCATCCAGCTCTAGAAATTGTTTCATTTTACAAAGCTTAAACTCTATACTTATTAATATATAATTTCTCATTTCTTCCTCTGCCCAATCCCAGGAAACCACTCTTCTCCTTTGTACTGCCATGAATTTACCCACTCGGGATACTTTTGTAAGTCTAATCATTCCATATCTGTCTTTTTGCACTTCTTATTTCACTTACCATAATGTCTGCAATATTTTGAAAAGCTAGAAAAGGACTGGTGCTGATTCTTTAAATGTTTGGTAGAATTCACCATTGTTATAGTTTAGCTCTAAAATGTCCCTTAAGGCCACTGTGTTTTCTCTTGCATGTAGCCCACTCTCACTCCCCACCCCCCATAGACTTCTTCAGGAAGAAAACAACCTAAAAAGAAATAAAAGTCTTCAGAGTTTATGGGAGTTTTTACAGGGTCCTTTTTAGAGTACAGAATAGGAGAACCATGTTTTATAGTTTTATATATTTTATTCCTCCACACTAGCTATTATAAAAAATCTTTTATTTCCTTTTACATGCTGGAACTCTTAAATCATTCTTTTAAAAACTATTTTTCTCATTTATTTATTTATTTGATACAGGGTCTCGCTACACAGTTCAGATTCATAGTGATCCTTCTTAGACTTCCCAGTGCTGGGATTAGATTACAGGCATGCACCACCATGCCTGGTTTCAGAGCTGGCCCTGGATGCCCAGTGTTCTGGGGCTGGCACAGCATGCAGTACCAGGTATTGAACTTGGGTCCTTGTACTTGGAAGGGAGGCACTTAGACTGCTGAGCTATTATCTACCCAGCCCTAGATCATTTTCGTTTCTTTCCACGTTAGCATCCATAATCAATTTGAGTTGTCTTACTCATTTTCCTCTTTGGAAATTTCTCTCAAATTCTTAACCCACTTTTCTTTTCTGTCATTACAGAAAAGGCCAACAGACTGTCTTTCTGGGGTTAATGTAATAATTTTACAACTAATTCCTTCTAGTATAACCCATGTTACCACAGTTCCTAGACTGCT
>PVJA010031618.1:0-5000 GCA_004027025.1 Myocastor coypus
GATGTGGTCTCTTTGCGTGAGCAGCTTGACACATCTCCCGGTACTTGGTATGTGCAGCCGTTGTTTTGGCAAATGCCTTCTTCTCCATATCTGTCCATAAGGACCATCAGAAGCAATTTGCTTCCACTTGGCAAGGGCAGCAATATACCTTCCCTGGCTTGCCACAAGGGTGTATTAACTCTCCTGCTCTGTGTCACAACTTAGTTCGTAGGGGTCTTGATCATTTTTCTCTTCCTCAAAATATCACACTGGTCCATTATATTGATGATGTTATGCAGATTGGAGCTACTGAGCAGGAGGTGGCATCCACCTTGGCCTTGTTAGTACAGCATTTGAGGGCCAGAGGAAGGGAGATAAACCCACATAAATTGAAGGTCCTTCTACCTCAGTGAAGTTTCTAGGAGTCCAATGGTGTGGAGCATGTAGACATATTCCTTCTAAGGTGAGGTATAAATTGTTGCATCTGGCTTCCCGTATGACCAAAAAGGAGGCACAGTGCATCATAGGCCTATTTGGATTTTGGAGACAACATAATCTTCATTTAGGTGTCTTACTCTGACCCATTTACTGAGTGACTCAGAAAGCTGTCAATTTTGAATGAGGCTGGGAAACAGGAAAAAGCCCTGCAACAGGCCCAGGTTGCTGTTCAGGCCGCTCTGCCTCTGGGACCATATGATCCAGCAGATCGCATCGTATTTCAAGTATCAGTAGTAGATAAGGATGCTGTTTGGCGTCTCTGGCAAGCCACCATAGGTGAATCGCAGCGGAGGCCTTTAGGATTTTGGGGCAAGGCTCTGCCATCATCTACAGACAATTACTCTCCCTTTGAGAAACAGCTGTTGGCCTGTTACTGGACACTGGTGGAAACTGAACGCTTGACTATGGGATACCAGGTCGCCATGAGACCTGAGTTGCTTATTATGTCCTGGGTATTATCTGATCTGTCAAGTCATAAGGTTGGACGTGCCCAGCAGCAGTCTGTCATTAAATGGAAGTGGCACATTCATGATAGAGCCAGAGCAGGTCCAGGGGGGACAAGTAAATTACATGAGGATGTTGCTCAAATGCCTATGGCCCCTATGCTTGCCATAGTGCCTTCTGTTTCCCAGCATGCACCTACGGCATTGTGCGCTGTGCCATATAATCAGCTGTCGGAAGAAGAGAACACTAGGGACTGCTTTCCAGATGGCTCTGCAGCCTACGCAGGCACCACCCGCAAGTGGACAGCTGCAGCTTTACAGCCCATTTCTGTTATGTCATTAAAGGACAGTGGTGAATGGAAATCATAACAGGGGACAGAACTTCGGGCAGTGCCCTTGGTAGTAGATTTTTTTTCCTTTTCTGGGACAGGGTCTCTCTTTGCAGTTCAGGCTGGACTTGAGGTCAGTTTCATAGCTCAAACTGGTCTCAAACTCACTCTGATCCTCCTGCTTCAGCCTCCCAAGAGCTGGGATTACAGGCGTGAGCCACCACGCCCGACTTGGTAGTACATTTTGCCTGGAGAAAGTAATGTCTAGCTGTGCGACTATGTTCTGACTCATGGGCTATAGCCAATTGTTTGGCCAGATGGTCAGGAGCCTGGAAAGTACATGACTGGAATATTGGTGACAAGGATATTTGAGGAAGAGGTATGTGGATAGACCTCTCCATATGGGCAAAGGGTGTAAAAATATTTGTTTCTCATTTTAATGCTCACGAAAAGGTGACCTCAGCAGAAGAGGACTTTAACAACCAAGTGGATAAGATGATCCGTTCTGTGGATAGTGGCCAACCTCCTTCTTCAGCCACCCCTGTCATTGCCCAGTGGGCCCATGAACAGCATGGCCATGGTGGCAGGGATGGCGGCTATGCATGGGCTCAGAAACATGGACTCCCACTCACCAAGGCTGACCTGGATACAACCACTGCTAAATATCCAATATACCAGCAGCAGAGACCAACACTGAGTCCCCGATATGTCAACATTCTTTGGGGTGATCAGCCTGCAGCGTCGTGGCAGGTAGATTATATTGGACCACTTCCATCATGGAAGGGACTGCGCTTGTTTCTCACTGGCATAGACACATATTCTGGATATGGAATGCTTTTGCTGCACGTCATGCTTCTGCCAAAATTACAATCCATGGACTTACAGAATGCCTTATCCATTGCCATGGAATTCCACACCATATTGCTTCTGACCAGGGAACACATTTTACAGCCAAAGAAGTGAAGCATTGGCTCATGGTCATGGAATTCATTGGTCTTATCATGTTCCTTACCAGCCAGAAGGGGCTGGATTGATAGAAAGGTGGAATGGTGTTTTGAAGAAACAGTTACAATGCCAGCTAGGTGGTAATCATTTGCAGGGCTGGAGCAAGGTTCTTCAAAAAGCTGTATATACTTTGAATCAGCGCCCTCTGTATGGTACTATGTCTCCTATAGCCAGATGGGTCCAGAAATCAAGAGGTGGAAGTATGAATGGTAGCACTCACCATTACACCTAGTGATCCATTAGCAAAATTCTTGCTTCCTCAACCCACATCCTTATGTTCTGATGGACTACAAGTTTTACTCCTAGAGGAGAGAAGGCTTCTCCCGAGAAGTACAGCAAAGATACCATTGAGCTGGAAGCTAAGATTACACCCTTGTTACTTTGGACTCCTCGTGCCTTTGAGGAAACAAGGTAAAAAAGGAAATACAGTATTGTCAGGGGTGATTGACTCAGACTGTCCACGGGAAATCGGTCTGCTACTGCACAATGGAGGAAAGGAAGAATACATATGGCATGCAGGAGATCCCTTGGGGCACCTACTAGTATCACCATGCCCTATTATTAAAGTCAATGGGAGGTTGAAACAATCTAAAACAGGCACGATGATAAATGGTCCAGAGCCTTCAGGAATGAAGGTATGGGTCACTCCGCCAGGGAAAGAACCAAGACCTGCTGAGGTAATTGCTGAGGACCAAGGGAATACAGCATGGGTAGTAGAAGAAGGTAGTTCTAACTACCAGCTACAACACTGTGATCAGCTACAGGAAAGGGGATTGGAACTACTACTTCAACCCCATAGATGATTTTGTTATATTATGGATAGATTTAGTACGAGATTCTAGGATTATTTTGTAGAGTAATATCATTAAGCTTTTCTTCTGGATGTTTAACAACTAAGGTTTGCAGACCAAAATTCAAGAGGTAGATGGGGTAAAAGAATAGCCAATATTTGGGCTAAGAGAAAATGGCATTATAACCCAAATATTTTATAGCCTTTTGAATATATTGATGACACAATCTGAAGTGGAAATTTTAGGAAATCATTTAGGATCTGTAGGCACTCATTTTTATATTTCCTTTTGTCATTCCTCACATTTTATCTTCTGTAAAGCAGAAAAACTTATATATATTAAAGATACTATTAAATGGCCAACAACAAATAAGCACAATAAGTAGTATAAATAAAAATGAGTCATTTTTCATAATTAAAGACTGAAATTGTGGAGAGTAGCACATGGAATGAAAAACAGTTAAAAGTCTTAACATGCACACTATGCCCAAGCTTCTAATTTATAATTTGTCTTTTATATAACAGAAATCTGAGATTATTGAAAAGATCTGAAGATACTGACCAAGGATAAGTTTTAATATTCTTTTTTCTACTGATAGTTTGAGTTATTATTTAATAGTGTAGCCTCATTAATGCAACAATAAGTTCTTGACTAATGAAGAAATTAACATTACTTGATTGACTACTATATACGTAGGACTGTTCATCCCTTTATAAATGCGACATTTTGAGTGAATAGTTGATATATAGAAATGTGTAACTGTTAAACATCATTTTGGACCTCTATAGGTGTTATTAATTACCAAGTAATACTTTTAGTATATATGACATATATTGTCTATAATTTCAAGATAGAACTGCATTAGTGGACCTGGATGCTTTGAAAGTTATAAATTTGTGCTATGTCTGGAACATCTTGAAGAGAAGTTCGCATGCTTTATTTCTCAAGACAAGATCTTCCTAAAACAGGTGATAGCTCATACAAAGTAATGTAGTACAAGCATAATTGGGCAGAGAGTAAAATTTGGCTTCTAGTTCTTGCTCTTCTAACTAAAGTGGGAGCCTGTGTAAATAGATTTTGCCAGTTGCTTTCTGCATTTATAAAAATGTGGTGAGATAGGAAATGAAACTTTGAAAATAGATAACCTCAGCCTGAAATAAATTTACTGAAAAGCATGAAATATCTATATTTCTGTTATTACAAACCCATGGAACAATCTAGAGCCATTGTGTACAGCAGTTGCATTGTAACACTAAAATGACCCTTAAATGTTATTTTATTTTTAAAGAAAATGCAAAACAAAAATAAAAATTGGAAATAATAGAGTTTAACTAAATAAAATAGTATGAAATCCACAGTATTTGTTATATATTGCATAGTGTTATCTTAAACATAGTTGTTCAGATAACAGATGTATGCATGTAAAATTGGAAAATGACAAAAAAAATAAAAGTTCTAAGAAACTAAGAATAAAGAAAAATAAAGAAAAGGAGAAAAATGTTAGGCATTAACTGGTCCTTTTCATTGACCAGCTGAAATCCACAGTACAATTATGCAAACCATCCTGAATGCATACATAGATATCTCTATCACTTTCCTATCTGCCTAATGTCCTCCTCACCTCAGTATTTCCTACATTTAGAACAGGTTTATTCCCTTTCCACATTATCTCTTGTACTGCTGAGATTTTATTTACTTTTCCAGGTTCTTTTACTAGTGCAACAATGCAATGCTTGTACATGCTGGTCTGATTTATCTCACATAAGAGGATTGCAAAAAAGTCTCAAAGTTATTGTTTTTAATAACTGAATAATACTCCATTGTGTAAAAGTGTCACACCTTCTTTATCCATTCTTCAGCTGTTGGGCATTTGGGTTCTTACAAGCCCTGGCTATGACAAATTGCAGTGCTATAAACATGCTTGCACATAAATTGCAGTCATGATGTTCTCAGTT
>PVJA010031618.1:10000-24772 GCA_004027025.1 Myocastor coypus
TTCCACCACGTAAACCAGAGGATACAGTATATTTTGGAAAGATGTTTCCCGATATACTGGGAAAGGGATTTATATCTACACAGGACCAAAATTCTCTGAGACAGATCGGCTTAAAATCTGGTTTTTAATGATCTCTTTACCTCACAAGTTGGGGATTCTTTAATTCACATTCTCTTTCACTTTTAATTTAAGCCACTTCACAGTCATTAATATTTTTTTTTTTTGTGTGTGTGTGTGTGTGTGTGTGTGTGTGTGTCTGTGTGTGTCTGTGGGCCCAGGGTTCGAACTCACAAACTTCCATTTGCCAGGCAGGCACTTATGCCATGGAGCTATCTCCCCAGCCCAACAGTCATTATTTTGGTTAAGATAAAATGTGATAATATAAAATAACAAACAAAAGTGCAAATTAGATATTTAATAATGTTCATTCTCTTCCTTTTTTACACCACACCACATTGTCACTGTTTTCAGTTTGGTTTGGGTGTTTTACTTTATGGAAAGAGAGAAAATATATTATACTGATTTTTAAGTGTCTTAAGAAGCTCTATAATTAATTCATTTAAATATTATTAATGAATTATCTGCACTGCACGTTTACAAATACTGTAAGGAATTGGTACATGCACTTAGCACATTTCAATTTCCTTCTTTCTTGTTATGTGTTCCATTTCTTTTATTTCCCAGCATCAGATTAATTTACTTATACTATTAGACTTTATAAAGTGAATTGTAGTTTATATAGATTAAAAACCAGAATAATAGGTCAAAGAACACATAAAACATGTAAAAAATTGTAATTAAAGTATGCTTTTACATTCATTGTGTGCAATGGATTACAACATCATTTTCCTTTCTCTTTTTCTCTATTATGTCTTTGTCTTTATATTTTATGTCACATATATATATATGTATATATACATATGTACATATATATATATATATATATATATATATATATATATATGTACTTTTTCATAGAGGAGAAATCATGTGGCATGCTTGTACGTCTGAGTTATTTCCTTTAGCATTATGGTCTCAAGGTGCACACACTGACATACAAATGATCCAAGTTTATCTTTTTTTATGGCATATAATACTTCAGTGTGTTAATAAAATCACCAAATTTATTTTTATTGTTTAAATTTAACACGGGTTATATTACATATTTTCATCATCAGATCAGTTTAGATTAATACATATAGGTATATGAGATTGATCAAACAATTAAACATTAACCCTTCTAAATCAACATTACTTTTTTTTTTCTTATCCCCTTTCTTTTCTTTGAAAGTTGACATATTCCATATTGTCCTCATGATCGTTCTACAGAGTACAGTGTGTGGGCATGACCCACCTCCCTATTGATGTTGCTTAGAAAAAAAAGGGAAAAGAATATACTTCTCTGTGGACTAAGAGGAAGCAGATATATATACAGGCAAATATTTTGCAATTGCAGTGGGCCACCAGTGAAGCTTGTGATGTTGGAGGCTATTGAATCTAAGCCTCCTAAAGCTCGTCTCACCAATCTAGCTCTGAAAATCACCAAATTTAAAAAACCATTCAGCGCTTGCTGAATATAATCTAATCCAAAGATTTAGCTACTATGAACTATGTTGCTATAAACACAGGCACACATAGATCACTGTTGGTTTGTCTTTAAGTCTTTTTGGAAGATACCTAGAAGGGGGATGACTGGGTTAAATAGACTTTCTATGTTTAGGTTGTTGTGGATTCTGCATACGGCTACATATAGTTTATAGTGTCACCAATAAGATATAAGTTTTCCTTTCTCCACAAACACTCACCATAATTTATCATTGATTGATTTCTTGATGTAAGCCATTCTTTCTGGAGTGAAATTTAGTCTCAGTGTGATTTTAATTTGTATGTCTTCAGTGATCAGCGGTGTCAAATATATTTACATGTATTTGTTTGCTGTTTATATTAATTTACTTGAGAAAAGTCTATTCACTTCAGCTATCCACTTTTTAATTAGGCCTTTAAATTTGGGCGTTCTCATTTTTAAAAACTTTATTTATTTATTTATGACCAACTCAGGTGCTCTAAGAGTGGGGCTGGCGAAACTCTTTGTGCTCGTAATCAAACTGCGGTCTCTGTGGTTGCCTAAGCTTGCCTAAGCCGACACTTCAGATCATTCGTTGTGCCATCTTGCTGACCACCTTGAATTCTTTATATATTCTGGGTACTAGTCTTTTTCTGAAGGAAACCTGACAAAGTATTTTTCGCATTCCATAACTTTCCTGTTCACATGTTAGTGTTTCCTTTGTTGTTCAGATGTTTTTATATTGGTGTGATCCCATGTGTTATTCTTGGGACTATTTCTTGTGGAACTAGCGTTTTCTGCATTTCCACCTATGTCTTCAAGAGCTTTACATATTTTTGTTCTGGAAGTTTATTTCTATTCTAATGTTTGATCTCTGATGCAGCTTGACTAAAATTCAGAGTCTGATGAAAAAGTTCTAGTATTAAAATTCTACATATGAAGACCCTGTGTTTCCAGCATCATTCGCTGATGAGGCTGTCTCACTTTCACCAAAGCAATTTGTCTGTAATGACAAATATAACATAGCTAAATATGCTTGTGCCCGGACTTGTTTCTGTATTTTTTATTCTGTTCCATTGATATATGAGTATAATTTGTTTTATTGTCTTACTAATGATACATTGTTTATACTTTTTACTGTAACTCAAAGTCTATGTTGGTAATGATCCCACCGTGCTATTGTTACAACTGGTTTTGCTGTTCTAAATCTCTTCTGGTTTAAAAGGAATTTTAGGGTGACTTTCCCAGTTCTGTAAGGAATGTTATTGGTATTTTAGTGGAAGCAGCATTAAATCTATATAACAGTTTTAGAAGTATAGTCAGTTTAACTATATTGATACAGCCTTACAAGGAACAAGGTACATCTTTTCGTTTTCTAATATCCTCTTGAATCTCCTTTTTTGAGGTACTGTAGTTTTCATTGTAGAGGCTTTTCACTTTCTTCATTAGGTTAATTCCTTAGTAAGTTATTTTCCTTGATACTACTGTAAATGATATTATTTCCCTCTTGGTTTGTTATTAGTATACTGGAACACTACTGATTTTTAAATTTTGACTTAGTTGCTACACTGCCAAAATTGGATATTAGTTTTAGTAGTCATTTGGTGAAGTTTTTAAGATCCTCTATGGAGAGTATAAAAAATCATCAACAAATGAAAATTTAATGTTTGTTCCCTATTCATATCATTTTATTTCTTTTTTCTTATTCATTTAGCTAATGATTTTAGAATTATATTAAACAGAAGTGGTGATAGCGGACATCCTTGTCTTGCTCTTCATTTTAGAAGGAAAGCGTTCACCTTATTCCCATATAGAAAGAAAGTACTGATTGCCTCTTCCTGTACTTCAGTTGCAGTCTCTAAGCAAGTTCTCTGTAGTATTCAATTTTCCCATCACATCCCTACTAGGTCTTAGGGATTCACCTCTGTCTTTCTTTTCTTTTCCAGGTTGGCATCTTTGAGTGTCTGAATTATAAATCTTGGAGAGTCTTCCTTGTTGCTATTAGTACTGTGACATATTCCAGGAACATAATTATTCCGGAATTTAGGCTGGAGGAGAAAATTTGCTTTCACAGTACAGGCATGTTTCATTTTATCAGATAATAAAGATTATGCAAATTCTGACATTATTATTTTGGTTCTTAAGAATTTCACTTAAACTTAGTGCTCACCAATAGTAATTATGTTAATTATATTTGCTTAGGGATTTGTTGAAATATTAGCTGTCTTTCTTTCTTTTTTTTTTTTTTTTTCATGAGTTTGGTTGTTCCAGTGTCTCACTATGCAGCTGGGACTCGAGGTGATCCTCCTACTTTCAGCCACCCCAGTGCTGTGATTACAGACATGTGAAACCATGCTTGAACTCTGCTTGGTCTAGCTGACTCTGTGGGTGGGGCTAGTGTGGCATGTGGTACTGGGGATAGAACTGTGCTTCCCTACACTTGCCTAAGCTTGTCTAAGTAGGTGCTTTAGTCCACTAAGCTGTCTTGCAAACTCATTTCCTTTGTATTTAACGCAAAAAAATTAATTTTATTTTCAAATATATGTCAATATGTTTTATTGTTTTCTCAAATGTTTAAAATAAGCAATTAAAAAATTGATGTTAATAATAGTATAAATGAGGTTATTTGTAGTAAAATAATTCACTATTTAATTGAATTACTACTGCTCAAGACAGATACAAAAGATAAAGTATCCCATGTTCAAAAGTTTGACTGGGGACTAGGGCTATTATTCAGCAGAATAAGCCCCTGCCTGGCAAGCAGAAGGTCTGGGTTCAATCTCCAGTACCACAAAATAAATAAATAAATAAATAAATAAATAAATAAATAAAAAGTTTGATTCAAAATAGTCATAGGGCTGGCCTAATAACTCAGCAGAATAAGGCAACTTCAAGCAGGCTCAGGGGCTGGGGGTTTGATCAGTGGGCCTGCCATGCTATCCCTGCCCTGGGGGCATACAAGGATGGTAATTGAGACTGAGCATGGTGGAACACACCTATAATCCCAGCTCTTAGGAGGCTGTAAGCAGAAGGATCACTATGAGTCTTCACTAGTAGTGAAACCCGGGACACCCTGTAGACTATTCACTAAATTAAAAAAAAAATAAATAAAAACTAGTCATAAAGGGACTGGTGAAATATCTCAATGGTCTAGCACCTGCTTAGGCAAGCTTAGACAAGTGTAGGCAAGTGCAGGGACCGCAGTTCAATCCCCAACACCACATGCCAAAGTAGCCCTATCCCCATGGTTGACTGAGCCAGCCACACCAAATAAAAGTCATAAAGTTTATTTGTTTTAATCAAATAATTGACTTTATGTCTACTGTGCATACTCTAATTGTAACACTGTTTTTAATTTAAATTACCAATTAATTCTGGAGTGTTTGTCATTTATAGATAGTTGGAAGAACAAGTGTATGATTAGAATATGAAACTGTACAAATTACCTCCTAACATGGATTTGCTTATTAACTTTTCTTTTTAAATAATTTTATTTATTATTTTTTTTCTTGTTTCAGAACTTTTGTTTGTTTATTTATTTTTATGGCTGGCTCAGCCTGCCCTGAAGGCAGGACTGGGGCAGCATGTGGTGCCGGGGATCAAAACGCGGTTCCTGCAGCCACCCAAGCTTTCCCAAGCAGGCGCTTTAGACCACTGAACCATCCAGCTGGGCCCCTTCCTTTTTAACTTCTATAAAATCAAAATACAGTAATATGTTGGTTCATTAATGCTTTTGTTTGTGATCAATTCTGTTCAGAAAAGAAAAGAATTCAGCAAACTTTCTCTTCTGTTTGTGAACTCCTCATCATTAGAAAAACACAACCACAGCCATCTTCCTCTCACGAATATAAACACAGCCATCTTCTCCAGAATCAGGTAATGAGTCAAGCTCATGAACCAAGGCACCACTGTACTCTTAAGAATGCTGGAACATGATTTTTATAATTTATAGTCTAGAAATTTCTCGTTTCTACAACTAATATTTAATTCATGGAATAACATGGAGATAGGATTATCCATGTAACTGCTCTCTAAAAGATCAACATTCTTCTTTATAGATGCTTTACTATTTGAGTTCTTTTTGCTGTATTCCAAATAGTCCTCCCATGACAAGCTCATCAATTTATGCTACTCCAAACAAGAGTCACCTGAAAACAGCACCCTGCTTTTCCTGATGGAGATTTATCAACTTCTTAAAGATTTTATCTTTTCTCTTATATTCTGTTGCTTACTTCTTTGGTTTTCATTATTTCTTCTTTTGTTTTATGTTTAGTTTATATTTTTTTTCATTTTCTAAAGTAGGAATTTAAATATTTGCTTGGAGACTTTTCTACTATGCTAAAATGTATTTAGTACTATAAATTTTAGTATCAGTTATAAATTTTCATCTAAGTCTTACACAATGTTGAATTAGATTTTCTAAAACATGCAATTGAAAAACACATTAAATGCTAAATAAAAACGATGTAATTTTCTCTTGCTTAGTAAATCATTTTCTAAAATAACATATGCAGAAACTGCTTTCTCTATATTTGAAGGAACTCAAATTCATCAGTTTTGGTTTTGAAAGCTTTGCCTTTTGTTTTGTACCTATAGTGAGAGAAAGATACTGAAAAAGGTTCTGTGCCCATAGTTCTTTTCTTCTGGTAATCACTCCAATACTCTGTCTTTCCAGAGATTTACTTCTCTTGAAAATTTTCCTTGTCTTCTTGCCGAAGAAATAAACCTGTTTTGTTTCTGTTTTAGTTGTTACAATAAAATAATCGAGCCTAACCTAAATTTATTCACCTGCTATTTGGTTTCATCTACTATTAAGGTGACTCCAAACCCATTCACCCATGACTAGCTCTTTTTCTTTGTATTACATTTCCCTCCAAATGGTATTAGGAACATATCCTTTCAAAGACCGGCTAGAGCACTATGACATCATCATCATCATCATAATCACTATCGTATCAGAAAGATCGATAATAATATTTTCTTAACAATTGCTTTTTTATCAGAAAATATAAAATAATTTAAAAATTATGTTAAGTATATAATCTAAGATATGTTGGTGCCTATCCTAATAGTTAACATTTTCATAATAAAGGAATAATACCCATTTTTCATAGAGTTTGGAAAATCTTTTTCTAGTTTTGGGTGTTTTCTTTAACTTTATTTTATTTTATATTGAAGAGTAAAAACAGAAGCAAAAAAAAAAATAGAAAAAAAGGCAGATTAACAAACAACAATGCTTATGTAACAGATTTTTTAAAATAGGAACAGTCAATTAACAGTGGTTGTCATATGATCTATCTTGCCTTCAAATCTGTTGCTCAGACTAACACATATACAACTGGATATTGGTACTTCTTTTCAAGCAACTACATTGAGCACAGAAATGTGTAATATAAAGCCATACTTGACTACTTGACATCTTGGTCTTATAAATGTGTACCATTCCTAATGCTAAATCAATTACTCTCTTTAAAATATTTGTTATAAAAATAATGAAAGAAAATAAAGAACAAAAGTTTAAGAGTTCATGGAAGTGAGTGGTAATAGTCAATCATATGTTCAATAATTCATAATTATGTCTTTTAATCATAGCAACATATTTGAAGATAAAAATAAATATCAACCACTGTTAATCAACTGATCTTGATTTGACAACCTAGAACATATGTGTTGCTGCATGTTACCATGTTTCTCTCTTTGTTTCTGATCTTTGTTCTTGTTTATATGTTTACTCTTCAAAATAAATTATAATAAATTAAATGAAATTTTAATTTTTCCTCATATTTTTGTTTTTCTTTACTTGAAAGATAGTATAGTAATCAATAAAACTTTAGGAATGATACACATTTAGAAGACCAAGCTGAGAGGCATTCAATCATGCGTTTTGTATTACATGTTGCTGTCCTTGGTATAGTTGCTCAGATAGCAAATATTAGTATACAGAGTTAGTGAAGGTAAACATTCTAAAGATTAACTGCTATTAAAAAACTGATAGAAGTTATAACTACAATCATCTTAGCCATCCTGTGTATATTTTATATCCTTGCATGTTTTTCCCTCCTTTCTTTACTATTTGGAAATTTTATCAATCAAATAGCAATAATAGCTACTTTTCTCTTAGAATCTCCTATGAATAACTCAATTTTTATATTATTCCTGCCCGTTTATGCCTGGAGCTATAAACATCATATTCATTGTCTAAAATACAGTTAGTAACCCAAAAACAAAAGCCAAGTTTGAAACACAGATCTCTCCCACTTTAAAGTCCCTGTGCTTTCTCCATTACATCATACTGATGACACTATTTGTCACCCAATAACATTAAACATTTCACCATCATGATTTATGTTCTTCCAGTTCTATTTTCCCAATCATTACTCTCTGTTTACTACATTAGTGTTGATTTTTCATAATGTGTGTGTGTGTGTGTGTGTGTGTGTGTGTGTGTGTGTGTGTGTGTGCAAGGGATTGAACTTGGGACCTTGCACTTGCCAGGCAGGCACTTATGCCACTGGGCTATTTCTCCAGCCCTCATTTATTAAAATTTTATTCATTTTTCAACCAAAGTCTGTTTATAGCACTTGCTAAAGCTTTAAAAACCACACTTCTAGACAAAACTGACCAAAAAATTCATCACTACACCACATATCAACACACCATATCATACCAGAGTAAATGCATGGTAGTTAGCAAAAGCTATATGAAAATTAAACTGCTCTCTTGTCCACATTTATTGTACAACTAACTCCTATTAAAATTTCATAGCATAAACATGAGGAAACAGCTTTCAAAACTAGAGGTAAATGTTTAGAAATTGAGGAAAAAAACTGCACTGATTTATCTAGTATAGTAAATTAGGCATTTTGAAATTATGTGACGTGAAATATAAATTTCTGAAAAGAGAGTATATATGTATCCCAGTCTTTGTCTCTTAATCACTTTCTTATCATGCTTCCCCTACTTTTTTAGTAAAGTTTAATAACTTGCATTTTATCTGAAAATAATTCATTTTGCGAAAACATCTAACAGTATAGTAACAAAAGTAGGAATGATGTAGAATTAGATATCTAATGATTTAAAAACAAAAGATATTTCCTTTTAGGCTGCCTCTAATATTTCCTTTTTAAAGGAAATTCAGTACTTACAGGAGGCCAACACAGACACGAAAATACTATTTGTTGACTTGCTGAATTTGAAACATGTCATAAGACAGAGATTAAAAATACAGTGTACACGGGCCCAGCAGGATGGCTCAGTGGTCTAAAGCGCCTGCTTGGGAAAGCTTGGGTGGCTTCAGAGACCACGGTTCGATCCCGGGCACCACATGCTGCGCCAGCCCTGCCCTCGGAGCGGGCTGAGCCGGCCATACAAATGAGCGAATAAACAAATAAAGGTTCTGAAACAAGAAAAAAAAAATACAGTGTACATGCATTTCACATTCTCCTTGAGCACCTTGAAATATGCTATTACCATTACAGTTACAATAAAATATAAACACATGTATGCACAGCAGTATCACAAAGACATGGTGCTTTAATGTTATTTTTCAGTCATTTTAAATCATTTACAGCTAAATCTTAATAGTTTTTTGTCATTAAAAATGTGCAGCTCATTTTTTACATTTGGGAATTACAGTGTCCAATAAATAGTTATTGATCATACTTAACTGAAAGGGTAAAATGCAGGGATTGAAATTTGCATTAGCTTCTGTTTATTGGGATGTACTTTAACATTTTTCAAAGGAGAGGTCACAGTGATAGTTTCATTGATTCCATGCAAAGTAGATGACATTTACGTGATCTTGTTTGGCCAACTGCAGCAATGAGCTTCATTGTAACTTCTGCATTTAGAAACAAACTCATGTCTGAGGGCAGAGGTAATCCTAGTCGTTTGCAGTCCTTTGCTAGTATTTCTTAAATGTTTCCAATACAAACTGACATTTAGGTGAGATTTCTTGTCAAACCAAATATTTGTAAGTCTGTATATAAAGTGGCAACTGGCTTCTGAGCAGTACTGGTGTTCATATATAGAAGCGTTCAAATAATATTTTACATGATAGCCCTTCTTTGGTGACACTATGGGCTTCATATCATTTATGTTTGAGATTGTGTCAAAATAGGTAATCCTCAAATAAATTTAACCACCCCTTATACGTCCATCAATAGTTTCACTTTTCAAATAGTTGTGAGATCACTGGAAGATAAGGTTTGTTTAAGGTTACTGATAGCAGGCCAAAAGTTCTGAATGTTATGTGTTGGTGCCAACCAGTGATGAAATGTTTTAATTGTTTATAGAAAGTACTACACATTATAGATTAGAATACAAAATTACTTATGCAAGAAAAGTAAAATGGTACATTCTTAGTAATAAGGAAATCATTCCAAGGGATGAGTTGATTTAAAAATGTTTGGAAATATTCTTCAGGTGAAATTTGTCAGTTACTGTGAACTAATAAATGCACCCACTGGTACCCCTTGTTATGTGAGTGCAAAAATCTATGTTATAGTGTGGATATCAACTTGTAAGTGAATATCATTAAGGTACAGATATTTTTCTGATTGATTTTCAGGTTACTCTTACCATTATTTTGACTGTTACTTAAGTTTTGTGTTCTTCTTTATACTTCAGAAGTAACAGGCATATTCAGCCTTGCATATAAAGTTACTATTTAGTTTTTTGGTTTGTTTCTTTTTTACATTTAGTACGGGGTCCACAGACTCTCACCACATAGATCAGACTCATGGCAATCTTCTTGTTTTCAGCCTCCCAAGAGCTGAGATTACAGGAGCGTTTCACCATCCCCGTCTCATTCATCCTCTCAGCACAATCCAGGGCTCGGGCCAGCACAGCACATTAGGGATAAGCAACATTGTTTGAACAAAAAGAATTGTAGTTTATTGTGCAATTGTACTCTTATGAAAAAGTTCAACTTTCCATTGCTAAAAAACCCTGGTTACTTAAACAAACATGTTACTTTCAATTAAGTTTGATTCTATATTGAAAATTATGTTGCTGATATTGTGATGTTATCAATTCCAAGAACAAAGACGATTTATCTTCAAATTCTTGTAATGCATCATTATGTCAATATAAAAATCTAGATTTTTTTTCGAGGAATAAGGACATATAGCCTAATAAATGAAGCCTTCAAATATATACACGAAACAATGGATTGTCTTATTTCTCAGTCTTTTAAGTAATCTAAGCATGATCAGTCACTATAGCACAGTCAATAGTTTGAATAAGGTGCAGTAGAAACTTTATCCCCTCTGTCACAGCATCAGTGCCAATAATCAATAAGTAAATATTTCTTGTCTCATTTATTAGCATTTTAATATCCAGAAACTCTTATTAAACAAAAGTCGGCAGTCACTGGCAGAGTATCTACATTAAGTTACGTGTTAAAATTATTTACATGAAATTTTAAAAAGCATTGAATCTGTTTAAGTAGATTAAAAAATAAATTGAATCTCATGATTTATGGTATTTATGCTAATTGGAAAATAACTTTGATATCAGCTTTAAAAGCAAAAATCTATGTGCATATATTGTGGTAACTTACTGTGTAAACTCACTAACAGCAAGGATTAACTTTAAAAGATTTTCTTTTTTATACTAAAAGAAAAAAAAAGATGTTACTCAAAGTTGAATGAGTTAAACGTTATAACAACATATTTTTGGAATCAATTTAATAATCTTTCTTCCATTTGATGCTAGATATGTGTGGCATTAGAAAGCAATCATGCTGTTATAAAATATTGGGAATTATAGTACAGTGGCTATCAAAATTTAACATGTATGAAAATTATGATTATTATTTAAAAAATTAAGATTGATTGATCATACACTAAATGTTTCTGATTTAATAAATTTGGGTTGGGGTCTGAAATTTTATTGTGTTAATAGAGTTCCCAGGTGATGTTAATACTACTTGTTCAAGTGCCATACTTGAGGAACAGCTAGATAAGCGTCAGGAGAAAATAATCAGAAATGAAGAAATCTATCCCTAATCAATGCTTGTCTCAGAGCAGCTGTGTATCCTTAAACAAGTCATGTACTTTCTCTATTTTTCTTACCAAATGAAATGAACATTTATAATTCTTTAGCTTTTTGATACATAAGGTACAAAATTATGGCATTTTTATTCATTTATATGTATATGAGCATTATAAGTGCACTAATTTATTATAGTAAAGAAATTGTGATGCAAAACATGTTTGTCTCCTCAAGTAGTTTATATGTTAGTGGGAGAACACAAAATAAGCAGATAAAAATATACAATGTAATATCAAATTGTAATAAATACTATGACAAAAATGAAAGCAAATTTTACAGGACAGAAAGTGACAGAAAGGGAGATGAAAGATTAAATTTTAAACATTCTATTTGATTATAAAGAAATTTATCTGTAAGATAGTCATATAGACACCCTAATATTGGTGAGGAAACTACACTTCAGATAATTTACATAATCTGGCAAATGTTATACAGCTAGGTATTAGATTTAGGCATTGTACTCAGATTTGACTTCAAGCAATAATCTATTAATGAACATATCATATCCCTACTAGTTAGGCAATTAGGCATTTGAATGTCACAGAGGAATTGTGCAATTAATATACTAATTACTGTATTCAGTATTTGTAACTGAATTTATTTTAATATAACTTTCCTGGTGCACAAATGAGAAAATACAATTAGAAAGATTAAATATGTTGTCCAAATTACCATAGTTGTGAACCATTAAACATTAAATATTCAATTGAGAACTTTAAATATAAACTTTAATTGAGTTTGTCAATGTAGTTTTCCACATAAAATTAGTTTCCCAGTAATATTCACTTAGTGCTTTTAAGTAAGCTTTGAAAAATATGAAAGTGTATAGTGTATATGTATATATATACATATATATATATATATGTATATCTGTATATGATAATTAATTTTGTACTAACAAGTATAAATATCTTGAGTGTTTAAGAATCTATAAAATGACGAAGAAGGAAATATTCCTTACATGACTTTTGTCAGAATTTTTAATTTTTTTCTCACTTTTTTATTTATTTATTTATTTATTTTCAATTCTTTTATTGTTTAAATTTAACAATGGTTATATTACATATTTTCATCATCGGATCAGTTTAGATTAATACATATAGGTATATAAGATTGATCAAACATTTAAACATTAACCTTTCTAAATCCACATTACTTTTTATTTTCTTTTCCACCTTTTTTTTCTTTGAAAGTTGACATATTACATATTGTCCACACAATCGTTCTATAGAGTGCAGTGTGTGGGCATGACCCACCTCCCTATTGATGTTGCATAGAAAAAAGAAAGAAAGAAAGAAAGAAAAAAGAAAAAAAAGGAAAGAATATACTTCTCTTTCGACTAAGAGGAAGCAGATACATATACAATCAAAGGTTTTGCAATTGCAGTGTGCCACCAGTGAAGCTTGGGACGTTGGAGGCTATTGAATCTGAGCCTCCCAAAGCTCAGCTCACCAATCTAGCTCTGCGTTCCATGCATTGTAATTAAGGATTTTTTTTTCTTGCTGGGTGGTCAAGGGCAAGTTGAAGCAAGACCTGCATAAATAAACACTTTTTTTTGTATCGTCCAGGGTCAAATCCCCTCAGGATTAAATTTGAGACCATAGACAGTACTTTGTAGAACTGTTGTTAGTGTCAATGTCAGTCTTCGGGACTACTCACGGCCATTGCTTGGACATTTTGCTTTCTGTGAAAGCCTGAGAGAATGTTTTTCTCTGGGTGACTCTCCTTAGACGCACTACAGTTCATTCATCTCTTTCCTCTGAGGTCCCATAATCTCCTTGACCAGGAAATTTGGGACACCTCTGAGTTATAGGATATTACAGCACAGGTTCTCTTATACCTGGGTCTTTATTGAACTTGAAGGGCTAGGGCCAAAATATTGGCTATCCTTATAGCCCTTCTTTTTCTGCAATTGTAGGTCTGTTAACTTACATTCTCAACCCTCCAGCAGAAAAGATTTGTGATACTATTATTCTATAACATAGGTACTGGGCTTATCATCACTGGCTTTCTGAGTATCAAATATCTTTGACTTAGCTTGTAAATGATATTTTCTGACCATCATTGATATTCTAATAACTTTCCATACAATGTGATGTAAGCAGTTACACAATTTTGACACAGATATTTGGAAATTCAAGGAAATACAAAACTGTAGCCTGTCAAGAATATGGTTTTTGGCCCAGTCTCTTATTTTCAAGTACTATTCTTGAGAGAATGACAGTAACTGAGTTTACACCAGGAGCAGTACATATCAAAAAGACAAGAGTGTCATGTATTCCAAACATAATTTTAGCATTACATTGTGCTATAATCAATATGCTGAACCTTTTGAAGGTTCTTGAGACCAATATCTGATTCATCCTGTGTACATAAGTGTATGGTTTTGCTATTGATGTTTTCTGCTTTGTCTGCTTCTAGTCACTTTATTGTTTAATCCATAACACATTCAGCTGTGTTATGCCCTTAAGTTCTTGTTTTCTTCTTTAAAGTACTTATATTAGGGAGACTATATGATATTTACACATATAGGTCTGGTTTATTTCACTAATGAGTATATGTTCAATATACATCGATTTATATATGAAGTCTTCAAACTTATCATTTTTTTATGGATGAGTAGTATTCCATTGTATAAAAATACCACATTTTCTTTATTTTTTTTTTTTGAGACAGGGTCTCAGTATACAGTTCAGGCTGGCCTTGAGCTCACTTTTGTAGCTGAGGCTGGTCTTGAACTCACACCGATCCTCCTGCCTCAGCCTCCCGAGTGCTGGGATTACAGGCATGCGCCACCATGCCCGGCTCACATTTTCTTTAACCATTCTTCAAATGATGGACATTTTGGTTGTTTCCAAGATTTGGCTATTACAAATTGGGCTGCTATAAACATAGGTGCACAGATATCGATATGGTATGAAGTTTTCAGTTCTTCTGGGAAAATTCCCAGTAAGGGGATAGCTGGATTGAACGGAACTTCCAATTCTAGTTTTGTAAGGATCCTCCACAGTGCTTTCCATAATGGTTGCACCAATCTGCATTCCCACCAGCAGTGGAGAAGGGTTCCTTTTTCCCCACAGCCTCTCCAGCATTTGTTGCTGGTTGATTTCTTTATGATAGCCATCCTTACTGGGGTGAGGTGGTATCTAAGT
>PVJA010031619.1:0-24771 GCA_004027025.1 Myocastor coypus
GAAAAAGAAGAGCCAGGGGTTTTTCTGAAGTTCGTAAATTGGCAAAAGAAAAATCAGGTGATAATAACACCTTCCACTCTGGGGTCTCATAGAGCTTCTGGGTCATCATTAGCAGTGAGAGTAGGAAAAGCTTTATAGTAATATTACTGGATGTTTAATGTCCAACTCACAAGCAGCCTTAACTGAAAAGGGTTGGAACATACCAATAAAATTAAAATGAAAACTACTTCAAGTCTTCTGGTTACCTTGAAGGAAAATAATAATATGAAGTACCTTGACGCCTTTTTCTCGGTCTTAAGCTTTGTTCACACCCATGTACGCAAGTATACTTTATTCATGAGTTACACCATGGCATTCCACTTCTACACGCATCCCTCTTACAGTGTTAGAAGGTTGGAATATTTTCTAAAGAAAATACATTTCATAATTTTAAAATTTTTCTTCTTCTCCAACAACTGCAAGCAATATTTGAATGGTGTGATTGCTGTACTTTAAGCCAAACTCAGTGATAACCAATATTTAGTCAATTAAAAATGCCTCTTTAAAAGAAGAATAAAACATAGCCTTCTCTGGTGGGGTACTATAACAAAATATCTTAGACTAAGTGGTTTGCAATCAGCAGCCATGTGCTACTTACAGATTTGACAACTAAGAAATCCAGGATCAGTGTGTAGACAGACTCAGAGTCCATTAAGGCTTGTCCCTTGTAAAGGGTAGCTCCTGGCCTTGTCCTTACCTGATGCAAGAGGCACACAGGCTCCAATGGCCTCTTTGAAGGGCTGTTAACTCACTGAAGAAGGTAGAGCTCAAGACATAACCAGCAACCCTCTTACCATCATCACCATGGGTCAGTTTCAACATATGAGTGTGGCTGGGACCCAACAATGGAACTACGGTGCCTCTCACAGAGCTGAGAGGAGACCAAAAAAAAAAACCCCTTTGGAAGATGCTGAGGTCTGAATGTTGAGATACATCCCACTGTACAATCAAAGAGCCAAACAGAAAACCAACAAAATAAAAACAAGAACAGAACACCCCTCTAACCTGTGAGAGGCCAGAAGTCTAAGACATTAGCTCAACCACATCTTTTGCAGACCACACCAATACCTATCCTAATAAAATGCATTCCATATCAGCAACAACTTTCATATTAAAAAAAAAAAAAAAAAAAAAAAAAGTGATGCGGAATTGTAGTCAGACAACAAATCAGATTACAGTTCAACCTCCAGAACTGCCTGGGCTTGCAGGACTCCCACTGACACGCCCCCCCCCACTCCCTCCTTGGGCTTGGTCATCCTATTCGAGTAAGACTGTCAACTGCAAGTAATGTTCCAAGCTGCATAAACCACAGTGAGATGCATCTGGAATGCACAGATAGGTGCATGTGAGCGACACTACAGTCCAGTGTAGTAGTTCAAGACGATCACTTTACTTCTGTGTAAGAGAGGAAACTGAGGAGCCAGTGGCCATGCAGATCTCCCCCAGGTAGCTCTGGAGCCAGTCTCTGCTTCTGTCAGTAGCCAGGCCAGCAAAGACTGACAGGGGAGCACAGAGCGTGGAAGGACACAGCTAGAAGGCAAGAAAGGAAAGGATGGGACATGGGCCTCAAGTCACTCAGTCTAACCTTCCTCATTGTCCTTGCTCTTTAAAGTTAAGAGGATGGTCTGGAAGTTTCTATGCTTTCTACACCTGAAAGGAAACCCATCCTTCTTGGGCTTGCTCACATCTAAGCCCATAAGCATAATAATGGTAAGTATCACAAGATTTTTCTCTGCTGGGATATCCTTCCCAGCAAACAAGTGATTTGGTGAAGACAAACATCCCACCAAGTAGAACCTCAGAAAAACAAAATAAAGGGCAACCAAGTCTCACTTTACAAATCTGGTGCAGGATCTTTTTGATTGAATGCTGACTAACATCCATCCTAGCAAAATTACAAAGTGGGAGAGAATTAAAAGTGCATGAGCTAGTTGCAGACTGATTTTTTTTTTTTTTTTAGAGGGGGCACCAAACAGCAGAAATGTGGGTCCCTGAAGTCAAGGAAGATAATCAGCCTCTTCACTACAAAGACAACTCCTGGGGAGTCTCTGGAATGTTTGAAACAGTGATACATCAAAGTCCGGCTGCAGAAAACCAATACATAAAATTACAAAGCAAATCTGTTTCTTGTACAAGAGGAACTGGCTCAAAAAGTTTGACATTCACTGCCAAGAATTATCTATGGGACCACACACGAACCGAGTAAAACAGCTATCAGGCTTGCCTCGTAAGAATTAGCAAGTACTCTCCTGTCCAGGGTGCTAACACACATAGAGCTTAATGGACAAACTCATCAATAAAACACTCCTCCTCATGCCCACCCTAGGAAGCATCAGTGCCATTGCTTCTTGATTTAATAAATCACATATATGGATTTATTAAATGTGCATCCAATGATGTACATGGCAGCTTTCTATGCATGTTCAAAAAATAATTTACCTGAACCAAGTAGAAATCCATAGAACTTCAAAAGGGAATAAAAACATAAATTCTGAAATTTCCTTGGCATGGCATACTCTCTATTTAAATCACCTTGCCCAGGAATTCAACAAGGAAAACCACCATTCCAGCCAAAGAGAACTGATCTAACTCCTAAGGGAAAAAAAAAAGAGAAACTCAGGTTGGGCAAGAGAAAAAAAAAAAAAGGGGAGAGGGGGTGGGATGGAAGGGACATGAGGCTGAAAACTATCCCAAAATCTGTTGCTAATATCTGCTTGTGGCTTTGCTCACTTTTTACAAAACAGTGTCAGTTCCTCATCTGCATGGCTTGTTTTCCACCCTTATGAGGAAGCAGCATAGGGTTCACATCTCCCTGAAACTTGAGAAATGGCCTTTGAGGAGCTGTGTGCTGAAAACCTCAGGCTGCTCTGACATCTTCTGCTGAGAGCCCCAGCTCTCACTAGGGATCATTAAAATGTATTTTTGCAGCACAGATCGTAATAAATACCCCCACTCCAGTAGTTAATAAAACAAGGCCACATGCAGAAAAAGAAAATAGACAAAGGACTCATCCTCACCCACCACGCACCACATCGTTGGCAAGACGCAGTAAGTAGAAAATAAAGTTTCCAACCGTGACTGCATTTTATAGTGTGACTAATCTCAGACACAATCAGGAGAAGTAGTTAAGAGATTTCCAATATATAGTCTAGAAAAAGGAAAGTTAACAATCACAAGCAAAGAAAAAACACATTTTTTTTTAAATGGCACTTCAAAAGAAATAATCTTCGTGAAAACTGTGACCTTCATCAACTGTGGGAAGTGGGGCACTTTATCTTTCAGAAAAAAGTTGTCTCTGGCTAGCTTCCAATCCAGATGGACACATTCTTATTAGTTTCACACAGCCACTGCCTTGCGCTGGCATCTGATCCTCCCGATTCGTACCCCTTCCAAAAAGAACATCTCCTACCGCCTGCCTCCTGTTCTTGTCCTCAGACATCACTCACACCCAAACTGTAGGTTCTGCCCACAATGCGCAAAAGTTTTTCTTTCTTTCTCTTTTCTAGTTTCTCCCACACTCTCTACCTAAATCTCTGTCTTCAATACAAATTCTTCTTTCCAAACTCCTGCTGGCCAATTCCACGGGGCTACCCATTGATAGTGCTGACTTCAAGTCAGGGTCCAAAACCTTTATTCTGCCCGGAAGATGACATGATTTGTAAACCCAAAATAGAACTTTGCAAGAGACCTGGTTGTAATGCGCCATACATTGAACCTGTGGCCTTTAAGCAGACACTGGGCAGCCCTACAAAACTCACTCTCCACCTAAAAAAATAGGTAATCTACCTAAAGGTTTCTACTAGGGATGAAGTAAAACAATGTACATGAAAACTAGGTTTCTTGGTATTTAGTTTGGTTTCATTGAGTATGCATGTCCTCCTTTCTTCTCTCCCCCACAGCCCCTCAAGTATCTTCTATAGCTAGCCATCCCTTGACCCCTAGGTCAACCCAGGTCACCTAGCTTTACTCCCCATTAATACTATTCCCTCTTCTCCACAGTCCACCCACTGCAAACTGAACAAATGAACATACAAACTGCAGTTACTGAATTTCCAAAGTATCACCCGTCTCATCCCTGTTCCACTAAAACAAGGCAGTGGTATTGGTTTGGCATATAGGATTGGTCGTATGAAAGACAGTGTTTCCAGGGATGTGGAGTGGGGATGGATAGGTGGATTCAGGATGGTTCAGAGGAGCTCACAACCTAGACCCTTTACATGCTCAATTCACAGTAGGGTTCTTGCTCCTCTAAGAATCTGAAGCTTCAAGAACTCTACTGTGAATTCAGCATGGGAGGGATCTAGGTTACTTGCAGCTTCAGATTCCCAGGGATATAACTTAGCAACACAAGCACTTGCCTGGCAACAGCAAGGTCCTAAGTTTAATCCCCAGTACTGCAAAAAATAAATAAATAAATAAATAAATAAATAAATAAATAAATAATAAAACAATAAAAAAGAACCCGAGCTGCTTATGAACTGCTAGAAGGCAGCACTTTGGTGAAGCAATGCAGAGCAGCTGTAAATATAGATAAAGCTTCACTTGTCCCTCCACACCTTCTACTGTGTGGACAAGTTCCTAACAGGCCATGGGCTAAATCCAATTCATGGCCTAGGGTTTTAGGTATGGACAACCCAAGCATGCACAGCAGAGGTGAGAACTACAGGAATAAAAGAGCATCATTCTGAAGGGCTACTCAGAAATTTACTGAAGTTGGAACAGGAGAGGTGGGGTACATTGATCCTGGAACATTTTAAATCTGCATGCTTTTTAAAGGTAAAATACCCACCTCCTAATAAGATGGTTTATGGAGTGGTTAGGAATTCGTTATCTTTTTATGTTGAGGTGTTTAACTGCAAAACTTTTCAAAGCTCTAATCTGTCAAGAATTATCACTTTTCCTCCTCTGAGTAGTTATAAATTATTTGAATATTTGTTCTGATCCCTCTCAGGCAGGGTGACAAGCTCCATGGCAGGATGGTCCACAGCTTCTTACTACCACAGTGTCCAATGACACACACCTTCTTCTGCCATCACCTCCATAGATGGAGGTACTACTGCAATTGGCTAAACAACTCAACACCATAACCTAGACAAGTTTATAGCTAAAATCACCCTCTCCAATAATGTTTTTTCTCCAGTAGCTAAGTAATACCATCAATATTAGCCAAACAAAGAAACAGTAAAATGTATTTCCCTACAGAATGCTTACAGTGGAATATCCAACATAGACTCACTACTGGCCCACAAATCCACTTGCTTCGCACTCCCAAGGGAGAGCCATTTGGGGTGGTCCAGGTAGCAACAAGCGCCAGGCCACAGAAGTCACCCAGAAGAGTGGTGTGGCTTCCTACATGTCATATTTGTCATGTGTTGCTAGGCAAGTGTCAGAGCCTGTATCTCTTGGTAGCCAGCATCATCAATAATCTATTTATTTATTTATTTATTTATTTTCATGGCCGGCTCAGCCTGCTCTGAGAGCAGGGCTGGCACAGCATGTGGTGCTGGGGATCAAACCGCGGTCCCTGCAGCTGTCCCCTAAGCAGGCGCTTTAGACCACTGAGCCATCCCACCGGGCCCCATCATCAATCATCAAGAGTTACAATTTTATTACTTCAACATGGAAAACAATGTCAAAATACATTTGTATACTGGAAAACAGGAGCACATATAATCCAGTCACTTTTAACTCAACTTCTGGCTCCTCAGCTCTTCTCCTAACCCTGCCTATGACACACATGTAAGTCACAGAGGTCCAGGGTACAATAAGCTTCCCTGTTGGTGATACTTCTGCTCCAGCCTTGAAATCACCTCTCTTCCACCTCTGAACCAAGACTTCAAGCACACAGCGGGGTCGGGGTGGGGGTATCCCACCAAGTCCCCAGTTCCAGCACAGCTGGGCTTCAAGTTCAGCTTGAAAGCCCAGCAGTGGGAAGGAGGGTCGGAATGACTGTTCAGCACCCTCCTACACCCTGCTCATGACTAACACATCATGCTGGCAAAGCACTTCCTTCCAGCCAGTCAGAACTGACAAGTCCACATGTAAACCAAACCAGTCCTGAGAATGTTAAGGAAGGACTCAGCCCCTCCAAGACCTAAGTACAATCCTTTCGGATAATATCCACCTAGAGAGACAACAGCCTGTGAGTTTAGGCCTAGTAGGCCTTTGTCATGGTGCTTCCATACAGAGCAGGAAGATGGACTTTGAAAAGCCAAACCAAAGAATGCACACAGGAAGACAGGGACTTGGATTCCTTTTTGAGTGCCAGAATGACTTTTAAACTTGCTGCAGATTGCTTCACTTCTCTAGGACTCCATATTCTATATCAGTAAAATATAGCACCTAGTAGGTGCTTTAAAACTGTTCCTTTCCAAGAAAAAGGAGCTTTGGGTATCATGTTGTATTAGCTGACTTTCTGTTAGTATAAGTAACACCTGACACAAGCAGTTCATAAAGAGGAAAGATTTGCTCTGGGTCACAGTGCTGGGGTTGCAGTCCTTGGCTGGCTGTTCCTGTTACTTTTGGACACACACGACATCGGGTGAGCTCACCATGGAGCAAAAGTACTCATTCTTCATGCGCAGAGAATAGAAAAGGGGAGGGAGGAGAAGACTGAGGGTCCCAAAAGCTCCCTAAAGAGCATGCCCATGTTGATCAGAAAACCTCCCCATAGGACTCCATCTCTTAAAGGTTGCACCACCTCTCAATACAACAGGGGCCAAAGACCAAGTCTTGACCATGTGGGTCTTTAAGGGAGACTCCAAATTGCTATGTAAAGGGGGGAAAGTACTGTGCATTTGCACTAACTGTAGAGATTAATTTCTACAGTGTGATTTTCCATTCAAAATAGCATCCATGAGGAGAAGGAGGGGATTAATCAAGTGTATTCACTAAATAGAGCTTGATGATCAAAATAACACCAGCCTTCTGCTTCTGCGGCTGCTTCACTTGCACAAGCAGAGGGAAACAGGAGACTGAACTACTGCTGGCACCAGGACGCCATCTCCCGAACCTCCTGTTTGGATCTGTTTCTCTTACTCTGTCCCCACACTCCCGGGAACAGCCTGCCATCTGTGCTGTACCACCCCACTCAGCTTGGTTTCTCACAAAGGTAAATAAGACCCTGACATCACTTTCCATCTAAAACAGCTCCTTCCATTATTGCTTCCAGACCTCACGCTCAACTCAGCTCCATCCAATTCAGGATCCATACGCACTGAGCACTTGCTCTGTGGGTGGCATGACTCAAGACTCCACACGAGACGCTGGGCAGCCTGGCCTCCTTACTTGGAGGACTCTTATTGGGATGTGAAAGGAGAGGGAAATGTGTTCAGCCCCCCAAAAAATGTAATAGCAACCCAGCAAACTCACGAGTGCATGCTCTGTAAGAGGGAGGGGTGCAATCTAATGAAATATTTTATGCCTACAGTATAGGGTCACAGCTAATGTTCCTTATAAGTACACATGTGCCCACATCAGGGCAAAGATATATAGATACAAATATAGATACAGATATATAGATATTTAATTTGACTATAATTTTTAATCTACATTTTATATTTACTCAGGAAAAAAATGATCATCTTGACGTCCTTTTCAGTCTATAATTAAAATACTACTAAAATCATTGTAAAAAGAAGCATTTTTAATTATATGGATTGATAATGGGCACTTGAAATCTTTTTCCCATAAAGGCAGAGACTATAGAAGAATACTCATTCAAAAAATACAATCAAAAGGTTTCTTCAAATTTCCCACCATCTAAATTTGCAGTGGATGATGTTCACCCTGAAGTCACAAAAGGATTTTCCCCTCTATCAAGGGCTACCACTTTAAGACAGGCAACAGCGAAATAGGACATTTTCTTTTTTAAATCTTGTCTGCTATAAATCATCTGCAAGATGATTTGTCAAATTGTAGTTGATGAGATTCATGCCTGTCTCTACTATCTCAAAGAACTGGTATAACAACAAAAAAATGTATCTATTTGCAGAGGAGAGTCTGGTTCTTTTTAGTTTCAGCTTGAGATGGGACCAGATCCTTGAGTGCCTCTTCACAAAGGCACAGCCTAACAGCACACACCAGCCCAACACTGAGCTCCTGAGGCCGACGTGAAGACACATAGAAGAGCTAGGCAGACAACTAAGGAATATACTAGCCTGTCAGACAAAGAGCTATGGACAAACGAATCAAGAAAACAAATAAAATTCTATTAAGATGTCACCCCATAAGAGATTAGAAGGTCAGGTGGGAAGGATGGAACACCCTTGTGTTCTCAGCATTCTGGGAAGCTGCAGCAGGAGGACTGCAAGTTGGAACTCAACATGGGCAACGTGGTACCTCAGCGAGGCCCTGTCTCAAAATAAAACACAACATGAACTAGGGATATGAAGAACCAGGGATAGCATATTTCAAAGGCAATGGGCTCAGTTTGTTGTACTGCAAAAACAAATCAATAAATAATAAAATGTATATGTAGATAGGAAAACATTATATTAAGTGCAATAAACCGAAAACAACAAACTCAAATGAGACAGGTGGTGGGGTGGTAGTTGATGGGAGGGTGCCAGAGGGGTAGGGGGAACTGTTGTTTAATGGGAGCAAAGCTTCAGTTTGGGAAGAAAAAGGGTTTTGGAGATGGAGAGCCGCAATAGTTGCACAATAGAAAGAAACTACTTATTGCTTCTGACTAGACATCTAAAAGTGGTTAATATGGTTAATGTTATGCATATCACTGTACAATAGAAAAAATTAGAAGACAATAAAAACTAACACTGGAAGGGTGTGCCATAATTGGAAAAGTGTTTCTGTACACATTAGATTGCTGAATCAGTGCAGCAATGTTTGGTCAGGGTTCCCAAGTTACTCTTGTGCCATTTCTACGTAAAGGATGCATGTACTGCAAGAGCCATGGAAGAGGGGCCAAGGTCATTGTCATGGCCCTGGTCCACTGGCACCCAACTTACTGTGCTCACTGTACTACTCCACACTCTCTTGCTGATCCACTCTCTAGGAATTTGGGGATGTTCACAGCAGCTCCAAGAACTACTTGGATGTGATCAAAGTTGGGAATTCCAACTCTAGACATCAAGAAATGGATTTCACTTTATTCAGCTCAATGTTTCCCAGTCTTTCTTTTTTTTTTTGTCTTTTTGAGACAGGGTCTCGCTATGCAGTTGAGGCTGGCCTTGAGCTCACTTTTGTAGCCCAGGCTGGTCTCAAACTCGCACCAATCCTCCTGCCTCAGCCTCCCGAGTGCTGGGATTACAGGCGTGAGCCACCACGCCCGGCTTCCCAGTCTTTCTTAATCATAAAGCCTTACCTTGTGGAACATCAACTAACAGTGGAAACGTCAGTATTTCATTTGTTCCTAATGCGGGAAACAATCTGCACAAAATGTGCTCATTTCTGTCACTACATCTAGTCCCAGCAATCAAGTAATGAAAGCGCTTGGGTAATTGGCACTTCCAGGTATTGGCATCATCGCCAGCACTGCCCACATCTGGTAATCTTCCCTCTCCAACTTTTTATCTTCTCTCATTCAAATCTTTCCATTAGCTATAAAAGAACCACATAGACCATGAGGGAGGCAACAAAGGACCTCACCAACATCATCCTTGGCTCCTGTAGTGCTTACTCACCCTGCCTGGGTCAGATTAGAGCCACCTGTGTGTGTGTGTGTGTGTGTGTGTGTGTGTGTGTGCGCGCGCACACGCGCGCGCACGCAGGCGCATGCGTGTACACACAAGAAGGCCACATATGTGTGTGTACATGAGACGGCCATCAATGACAAAGCAGAACTGTTGATCTGAGCTGTTAACAGAAAAATATTATTTAAGGATGTGGCCTATGTGCCCCATCCCACATCCTCTTACCTAAGGTCTGCTATAAGTGAATCAGAGAAAGAAAAAAAACATTTGACTTGGCACTGAATAAATAAATCGGAGGAGTGAGGGGCAGCACCAACAGGAATACAGGTTCTACTGGTGATTTTGTAAAGCAACAACACTTGGACTTGGAGTTTAATGAACCTCATTAGCAGTTTCTTCCCACTAATTAAAATAACTTTTTAAAAAAATGCTTGCAGTGCTGGGTATGGAATCCAGGGCCTTAGCACATGGTAGGCAAGTGCTCCACCACTCCATAAAACAAACCAATTAGCGGCCATGAAGCAAAATGTCTAATTACACATTTGTTTTGCTTTGTTTTTAACACAATGCAAGTAAAAATTCTTTGGGATAAGGCAACAAATTGTTCTAAGATAATTTGTCACATGATATGCATATTTAATTGTTGAAAAGACTTCAATCAAGAGTACATTTCCCCTGTGTGCAAAAGCAAACACAGCCACCATGGGTTTCAGGTAGTACACTGGCTGTGCGTCCAACCCTGCCTTGCCAGGCAGGGCAGGTCTGAGGCGGAGCTAGCTGCCTAGGCCTCCTCCAAGCAAAACCTGAAGCTGTCAACTGTTACTTCTTGCTGGGGCTTGTGCTGTTTATGTACGTTCACTTTATAATGGGAGCCCGTCAGCTCCTTCTGTTTGAACCTGACACAATGGGAAAAGCCCTCAAGGGTTAATTATTAATCTCGAAATGAAATCTGAGATAATGAAGAAGTGCTGAGAAATTGTGAAAGACATCCCACAGCCTTCGTCAAAATCAGGGCTGTTCCCAGGCAAGGGGAGTCTCAAAACCAAATCCTGACGGGGGTGCTGGGCAGCTAATGATCTGCATGAACATGACCCAGAAGCCAGATGGAATGGGTGATATCCACGTGAGGCTGGAGAGTCACTTAGCGTCACCAACACTCAGTTTCCTCCTTATAAACAGGAGTAAGAGCACTTGGGGTGGCCTGTGGGAAAGCACTCAGCCTACCATCTGAGCTGCAGTGATGATCAATAAGCAACAGCTGCAGAAAAACAGTGCAATCTTTCTTTACATCCAGATATTGATTAGTCATCACTGGATCCAGGCCACTGAGCTGTAATTAGAAGTTTCAAAAGCTAAACAAGTTATGAAAAATGCTCTGTGCAACTAAATGTCTAAATTTATAGATTTACATCCCTTAGTGATTTTAATTAAAAACATGAGGCTCTCACATGGAGTGGAAAGATAGGGCCTGTATCAATCAGGAGGGCTCCCAGTTCCCTCTCTGATGCTAAATTTCAAGCCTGAAAAGCTTGAACATCCATTCCCTAACCCTGTAAAGTAATTTACCAATTCTCTAGTATTTCACATCTTCTTGAAAAGTGCAGTTGTCCAAAAGTAAAGTCACTGATAGTTTAACTGCTAATTATAAGTAACCACTTTTGAATAAAGATAAAGACAAAAATGTAAGTATCTTTGAAAGGCCATTGCCATGGTGATCCATTATCTATGGTCCCTGAACTTGTCAGAAAGGCACTAAGCAAATCAGAGTTAGTATACAGATTTACTGAACTTACTAATTCTGTAATAGTCTGATTTAAAAGGACGTACTTTTCATGGAAAAACAAAATCTCAGCAATCTCATGATAACACATGCCAAGTAGTAAAAGAGATTTTCTGCTAAGTTAACTCAGAAAAGCCAGTGCCACAATTCAGGTCCACAGTAGGCAACCCCACCCCCCACCGCACTCCCATGACAGTATGGACAGGTTGGAATGATGGATTTGAGAGCCCCGGTCACCTACAGAGTGATCGTAATTATACAATCTGTTCACCATGTTAACAGCTATAAACAAGGGCTGTTACGTGTGAGACACTGTGCACCTGGTTCTTAGGACTGGGGAGCAGCGGGGAGTACCAACTCTATGACACAGACGTCGTTGTCTTCATGGGTGACCCTAAAAGAATTCGGCCATGGCCACAGACCCATGGTCTATCTCTGTAGGACCTTATTTATATAAGAGACAAACTAAAATAGAAGAACTTGAACCTGTACACTTAGAAAAAGTCTGGTTTCCATTTCTCATTCTTCTCTAAAATGTCTCATATAGCCCATAACTGTGGGACAAAGGTGATGGAGATAAATATGAAACTGGGAAGCATAAAAATGGAGCCCACCGCATAGGAAGTCTATTCTAGGTAAGTCAACCAAAATACCAAACGAACAGGCAGGTGTCAATCTCTGCTATCAAAGTAGAATATTAGGCTAATCCAACCATTATTATCTAACATATACCTGAGATTAAAAATACCCCAAAAACCCAATCTTGCAATTTTATCAACAGTCAATTGTAAACAACTTCTAAATTTAACTCTCTTGGATTATGGAGGGTCATTTTTACACTATTCTACATCAAAATAATTTATAATTGTTAAAGCAAAACAAAAAAAGCCCTACTATAGGAAACAGAAAATAAATGAGACAGTAAGTCTGGACATAACTCCACAGGTCCTGTCTTCCAAAGGCAACAGGATGTCCCACAGGGGACCCTGACAGTTACAGCTCCCAGCCTGCTGAGGAAGCTACACACAGGAACACATACTCCTATGGCAACAAGAAGTTCTCTTCTCAATTTTCACAGACTCTCAGCCAACCTAAAGGTTTTTCATCTAACTTAGTACCAGAAGTTTAAGAAGTACTAAGCAGCAGCTATAAAAAAGAAAAAGAAAAAAGAAAAAAAAAGTTTGGAGGAAAAGAAACCAGAAGAAAACGGTGGGAAATAATATCATAAAAATAAAATGTGATTTAATCAATGTAATACTGGAAGCTGAATCAGGGTTAGGGTAGAGTCACAGGATATATGTGATGCCCAGGGTTCAATCCCCAACACAACAGGAAAAGCAAGAAAGGAGAACAGAGAAGAGGAAAAGGGAGGCAAGAAGAGGGGAATCAGTATTCATGGATTAGCTTCCACCCCTGGGCTGTCAAATACTTTCATTTCTAAGATGCCATCAGAAGCAGTTCATAAGAAATCAATCCTACCATCCTCAAAACTGGAGGCCCAGTTCCATCTCATTCAGCAAAACCAAGTGCCGCGGCCAAATATTAAGACCAGCACACTAAAATACAAGGCTGATATTGGCTTTTAGAAATAAGAGTGTAGTGACTTATAATGTAAGCAGGCAACAAGAATGTTTTGCATCCTCATAAGTTCTGATAACAGTTTAGAATAATATATTGTGGATGTGTTTTGCATTTCTAAATTTACCCAAATCCTATCTCAGATAAACATCTTCCAACAGTCTGACAGGTGGTAACTGTTTATGTGCATGTGTGTCAGGGATCCATATGTATAAAATAAATAGTAAAAAATTGAAATACTTGACTCACCAAAAATGCTCACCTGGTTTATTAGGATTAACACCTCACTAAGGTGTTGAATTAAAAAAAAAAAAAAAAACTATCTACAAACAAGTTTTTAAATCAATGTGGAACACAGTTTCAGTGCACTGTTTTTAGTGTGGCAAAGTAGCAGGAAACCTGTGCCACGTTCAGTGACAAATGGAGAAGTGTTTGACTCTGCACAAAGCTGGAGGAAGAGTAGGTTCCTAGCACTGGGACAGCAGGATGAACAGGAACAAAGGAAAGAAGGGAAAGGCAAGGGGAGGAAAAAGGAGCAAAACAATTAAAAGAAAATCCAGCCCTCTGCTCTCTTCCTTCTTTCCAAGATCATGAAACAAAAGTAATCCTTGCAGATTCCCCTGACAATTCCCCCTTAGCAAAGGGCGGAGGCTCCTTCGTTTTCTCACCCATGCCTGCCTTTGAAAAAGCTGCCCTTCTACCTCTTTGGAATTGTATCAAATGTGACTGCGACACTTCCAGACTTGGGTTTTAACATGATTGAACTGCTCCCAAGTCTTTTAATTATTAGTGTAAGCATGCACCTGGAGGCCTCGAGTTCTCCTTCCACGCCAGCTAACAAATCCTCAACTGGCCTTGCTTTTTTTCAACTTAGAAACACACCGCAATTCTCCTTAAAGCCATCCTTAGAAAGGTTCATGACTTGTTTATCCCCATATAACAAAATATAAAGGGGCTGATCCAAAAGTGTGATAGACATTTCAAGTTTTGGTTTGTTTTGTTTTGCTTTTGTTTTTTTAAGTAGTATAGTAGAAGACACATTGTCCTAAATCCTCTTCTGAGCACCACCACTCTGGCATACTTATTCCATTGCTCCTGCAACTGTCTGAAGCAGTTCTGGAAGTCCTCTTTTGTGAGTGTCTCTATAAGGTGTCATTAAAAATGTGGTGACTGTTGTTGCCTACCATTCCACAGAAAAGCAGGTTCAGTTAAGATGATGGTGTGCCGGGCAGATGATGCGCTCCTGCAATCCCAGCACTTGGGAGGCTGAGGCAGGAGCTCAAGGCCAGGTTGGGCTCCCCAGCAGGTTGAAAGACAACCTGAACTACATAGCAAGACGTCACAACAACAGTAACAAAATCATGGTGTGTCCTCATCCACTGCATTCACCAGATCTGACACTGAGGCTCCTAGCTCTTCCCCAAAGTCAAATAAGCAGAAAGGTAAAGGTTGTGAATCCATTCAGGAGCACCAAGGCAAACATGATGGCGTAACTAAAGATACTCACGAAAGAGGACTTCCTGAACTGCTTCAGAAAGCAGCAAGTAACAAAGAAGGCAGCAAGAGGAAAGGGATGGGGGGGGGGCATGGCATGAGAAGAGTGATTGTGAGGAGGATTAACAGTAATGAGTCTTTTACTAGGTCAGCTGCCTGATAAAAAAAAAAAATACTGAACAACCGGCAAGTAAGTATGGATTGTTCTAGTCTTCATCTGGCGATTTATTCTACTGAGAGTAAATGAATGATTGGGAGCTACTGTTACACTTATGGTGAGCTATTTTAACAGTTTCCCAAACCTAACTCATGTGTGAGAATAACAGGTATTTTGTACACTCCTCAATAAACTGAATTTTTAAAAAATATTTACTATTCACTGTATGTCTTAAAATCATCCCTTGTACCTTTTTTAAAAACTTATGTGTCTTGAGTGTCTAGAGTGGGAAGAGCAACCACTCAGCAGGTGACAGGCCTGGGGGGTTCAGAGACCATATATGCAGGGAGAGTCCATAGGGGCACAGTGGCACAGAAGAGCCTACACAGAAGGGCTCCCAGAGGCCAAGTCAGGGGCTATTTGGGCATAAAGGTGTGTATTACCACTAGCAGGCAGGCCAAAGCCACTGAATAAAGGAAGTGTTGCATCCATGTTCTTTGGCTACAAGAGAAGGTCTGAGACTAGGCGCTTTATGAAGAACGGAAGTCTGGAGACTGCGAAGAAAGCCCAAGAGCACACGTGGCGGACATCTGGGAAGGGCCTTCCCTCTGCATCAAACCATGGTGGAGGAGTCACCACCAGGACAGAGGAAGCATCAGGCTCAGGCGTCTCTTCTCCTAAAAGGTCACTAAGGCCCCCATGGGCTTCCATCTGTAGGACCCCATCTAATTATAATCACCTCCCAAAGACTGAGCTTTCTGATACCATTAACACATGGGTACGGTGGCTAAGTCACTAACATATGCACTTTCGAGAGCATATCCAAGCTCTAGCTCAAAGCCAAGCATCTGCGGAGATGAATAAATAACACTGAAGCTGAGTTGTGGATACCTGCACTCCCAGCACACTGGGAGGCTGACACAGGAGGATGAGAGTTTGAGACCAGCCTCAGTAATATAGCAAGAGCCTGTCTCTAAATAAAATATGGTGTGGCTTAGTATTTAAAGACCCCAAGTTCAATCCCTGTTACTACCAGGAAGAAAAAAAAAGGGGGGGGGCAGGCTAAATGAGAAATTTAAAAAATCATAAAATATCCAAGTTTTCCCTACAAAACATTTATAAACAGAAAAAGAGCAACTTTCCCGGGCAAGGAAGCTGGCAAGTGCCACTGTCACTGACAATGCAGGAGAGTAGATCTCACCAGGACAGGAACAGGTCACAACTGGCTGCTCCTAAGAAGGTACATCCTTTATCATGTGCATCTTCTACCAAACATGCAAGACATAGACTGAGCATGTCTAGAAGCCAAGCAGCAGGGTACTGGACCAAGTACCCCTAACAGTCAGGGAGCAGTTGAGGGGCTGCTCCTGCTGACGAGGTCTAAGGACACAGGACAGCACACAGTTCTCAAGCCTAAACGCTGGGCTCTACAGGGCACTATCATGATGCACCCGGCTCATTGGCAAAACTGGAATGCAGAGAGGGGCTGAGGAGTGGCTGCAGGACCTACTGCTTCGGGGTAAGACTGTGGTCCCCATAGGATGCTTAGAGAGAATAAAGTCCTTTCTAAAAAATGATTCAGAGAAAACACAGTTATTTATATAACAGTGCTATCTTTTCTCCAAGTCTGTGGCAATTTTGTTAAAACAAGCAAACAAAAAAGTTAAGTCTGGTCATTTATTTTAAGTTATGTACACAGGTACACATATGATTAATTTGTATAATGAAACAGTGAGACTTTCAATTTTTTTTTTTTTTTTTTTTTTTTTTACATCAGGTCTCACTGTGTAGTTGAAACTGTCCTTAGACTTAGTACATAGCCATGAACTCACAGAGACCCTCCTGCCCCAGCCTCCCGAGTTTGTCCATATGCACCACAACCTGGTCAGGAGATACAATCCATCAAGTGTTGTGTATGAGATATGACAACAACAGAGCATTCAAAACTTGGTGATTGCACATTAGAAAAACTTGAAGAGCCCTTCAGGCACACAGGACAATGTGCTCTTTGTGTTCTCATGCAGCACCCCAAGCTGAGTCAGCACCTGATCTGCACAGGGCTGTCCTTTCACGCCCAGCCACACCCAGGATAGCAACCAGGCAGGGCACAGGAAGGCTTTAGCCCATGGCCAGCAGGAACACTGCCAGAGCCCTCCCAGATCTGCTGCCTTCAAAGCCCAGGCAGCAGCAGACTGAAGCCTTGGGTTTGAACCCCACCTCCACCCTCACAGGCTCCAGAAACGCACTCCTGGATTTTGTTATCCGGACAACCATTCATTCTAACCAATTCCGCCCTTGTTTCATAGTCCTACCCTCACGCCAGGCTCTGATGGGGTGGCCAGGGCTTAGATCCAGCAGAGGACCAGGAGTGGGGCACTAATGCCATCAAGACAAACCAATTAGGAGGGAGGGTGGAGTGGCCACAGGCGAGGTCCTGCCCCACTGTGAGATGAAGCACGGAAATGCAGGTGTTGGAGGAATCTCGGGGGTCAGGGGTTGAAAGAGGAATGCAAGGATGGCCGCAGGGAGCACACTACAGGACAGCCCAGCCACCTCAGGGTGGACACTGCACAGTGGACACGTTGGCGTCCCCTACTGCCTGACTTCCAGCCACTGAGCCAACCTCGGCCTTTGCTTTCCTATTTGTACTGGGCAGAAAAGGACATCACCCAGCTAGCTCCTCCTAGAAAGGGTTAAATGCTTTACTATGCTCTTTATGCCTACATCTTTCATGTGTTTAATAGTCTCCTACATTTCATTATTGTATTATTGATCTATAGTATGCATTATATCTTAATTATAATCAATTATTTATTGCCTTAAAATACTGAATAATTTTTGTTTATTATATCCTCAATGCTCAGGCGTTGGGAATAGCACTCAGTACTCTAGCCTGTTCATGGCAGAATCAGGGGTGCCGTGGGCCCTCAATATACATGAGTGCTCATTTATAGCAGTGAGGCAAGTCAGACTGACCTAGCTTGGGGTGATCTGACAGGAGGGTGTAGGCTGTGCTGAGGGTGGGGCCACAGCAACTTGTGCAGTCAGTGGGGCCAGATGAACTGGCCTCAGAAGGCCAAGAGATACCAGGATGGGGGTGACCCTGCCGGTGTTGGGGATGGCCTGAGCAGCCCTGGCGAGTCCACTGACTTGCAAGATAAGGAGCTGGGCTAATCAGTCTGACAGCCTGCCCAACAGTCAGAGGGTCGCTACTAAGGGAGGAAGACAAAGGGAAAAGAAGCCATAGCAGAAGGGGCAGGAGAAGCGGGGCTTGGTGACACACGCCTACAATCCCAGCCTGGGCCATAAGACCCTGTCTCAAAAACCAAAGAAACAAAAACAGGAATGGCAGGAGAGAACAAAGAAACTGAGAGAACAAATGTAAGCCAGGTGTGGTGGCACACACCAGCAATCCCAGCAGTCTTGGAGGCTGAGGTGGGTGGATCCCAAGTTTGAGACCAGCCTGGGGAATTTAGCAAGAACTTATGTTAGAAAGCCCCATGTTTCATCCCTATTGGCAGGAGGGGGAAAAGTGGGGAGGAGGGGAGATCGGGAAGAGGAGAGGGGAGGGCAAAGGGGAGGGAGGGAAAGCAAGGAAAGGGGGGAAGGGGTGGGAGGGAAGAAGGAAACTGCAATGAGCTCAATCCTCCCTAATCCAGCCCTAAAGCCTCAAAAGGCCTCCATGCTACCAAATTGAAGCCCTGTATCACAGTTGGCTCTGCAGGAGAAGAACAAAATCGTGGACAAAGAACAACTTTTGTGGGGCTGGTGAGATAGCTCAGCAGTCTTGCTTAGGCAAGCTTAGGCAACTGCAGGGACCACAGTTCAATCCCTGGTACCACATGCTGTGTCAGCCTCATCCCCAGGGCAGGCTGAGCCAGCCATAACAAAAGTAATTTTTTTAAAAAAAGAACAACTTTCATTCCATATATTCTATTGAAGATGACCAGTGCCATATGAAGGGTTCAAAACTTTTCCAAAGATGATTTGCAAGATGAAAAACTTTTGAATTAATGGGCAGGAAAATATTTCCACAGGGGGAAGAAAAATCACGTAGTTGGAGTTTGACATTGGAAAGCAAGACCCGTGGCTACACACCTCCTGAAAATCACAGACTGCTTCTCAAATGACCCACAAGGAAGAAGTAGCTTCTAGCCCTGGGCAGCTACAGACTGCAAGCAAGCGAGGAGCAAAGACAAACTTCAGGTAATCTCTGTAGGTTTTAAATACAGCATTGGCAGAGAAAAGAGTACAACACTTTAAAACATCAAAAGACCCAAGCTTTCCATCTTTGCCCCAGATGTAGGAGGCTACACTTGAGGCACAAATGAGTCCAGACACTCAAGTCCGACTAGCTATCAAGTCCACTGCACTGTCTGTCGAGGTCTTTCCCTTTGAAACACTTCGCCTTCATTGGCAGGGACACTAAATCTGCTCCTTTATGTCTTGGGAGCTGAAGAAGCAAGTGGTTCCCAGCCCAATTCCAGTGACACAGGAGCCACGTGTGAGTTCTGGCCAATGGATGTGTCCTGGGAATGCTGATCCCTTCTAACCCCAGCACCTGCCACCTCTCCAAGAGCCTCCAGTCACTCCCTTCAACCTGACAAAAGCCAGAGGAACATTCTGAGAGCTGAGGTCAATGAAATGGAGAAACCTTGGGTCCCTACATGGCGTACAACCACCACTCCCTTCCATTGCCAACCGGCCTTGGCCTGGGACCTGAGCGATGAACACATAGCCTTGGAAATTTGGGGGACGGGGGGGAGTATTATTATAAGCAGGCAGCCCACCTGGACAACACCCTGCCTTGGGTTAATGAATTCTACAAGAATCTGCCAGGTGGTACTCAAAAGCCTTCAAAGAAGTCTGAGAAATTTACCCTCATGGAGGCTAAATTAATTTCACAGATTTAAACTCTGGACACACTCAATTCCTTCAAAACCACAGTACTAGCTGCATTTCAGAATCAGGAGATAATCGCTCCCTCACGGAAGCCCCTAGTGGCCACTCTTCCTGCCATCATTTTCAGCACACCAAAATGACAGGGCAGGCAAGTTAGGAAGGGATTTCCCCTTTCTGTGGCCACCCCCTGAAGGAACAATGCCAGGATGCTGAGCGTGCGAAGGAGGACGCACTGACCACACCACTGCGAAGGCAGCTTACAGCAGAACGTCGATGTTTATTTCTACAGCCAAGTATAGCATTCATTTTCTACATTTACGTTAAGCTTGTGACTAGTGAGTGCAATCCTCTGGCAAAGGGCTACATTCCAGCTTCTCTGAAGTGGAAATACAGGGCCAACTTGTCTTAACAAGTCAGCAACACCTGCCTTGGTCTGCAGGACTCTCTCACAATGGTAAATAATGAACTGCCAAGGAGGGGTCCAGTAGAGAGGAAAAGCTGGAGAGATTTTCTTGCCTGATGTCCCCTCTACGGGGAAATATTGTTCCTTCTCAATGAAGCAAAAGGAGAATTGTTCAAAACTGCTAACTCAGGGAAATGAATGTCTGCAAAGTGGAGGAGGTGGCCCCAGCTTAGCCGACTGGTTACCTGACAGAGGGATAGACTATGTTTGGGGTAGAATTTGTAAGACTAAGAACCTGTCTTCTATTTAAGGTGTCACATAAGGAAAGATAAGCTTTAAGCTTTTAAGTCAACTCATTTCAGACATGTCTACCAAGGCTCCTGAGCATTATGGCTCAGATAGCAATAGGAGGTGTTCTACCATCAGCCTTGGCCAATAAATTCCTAAAGACCGTCTTATATCGGGCTACAAGCAGAAGCTGCAAACCATCTCTGCTTCTGCCACACTGGAATTTATCAGAGTGCATGGCAGGGCAGGTGGGTGGAGGGTGGGAAGGACAATCACCCCTGCAACTGATCGACCAGCGCACTCACTGCTGGTGTCTGCGTCTTCCTGTGATGTGTGGGGACCGAGCAAGGGCTGAGGACTTAAGTTCTGAGGCCAGAAAGATAATTAAAAGAGTTAGTTAACCTCACTGAACTTGAGTTTCTCATCTATAAATGAGCTTTTTAATAATACCTACATGGGGCTGGGGAGATGGTACAAGTGCTTGCCTGGCAAGTGCAGGATCATGAGTTTGAAGCCCGGTCCCGCTAAATAATAAATAAATAAATAAATAAAATAAAAAATAAATAAATAAATGCCTACACCCCTTCTAGCTGAGCCACTAGAATTACATACATAATGTAATAATGCAATGTCATAATTGCATAATGTCATGCAATGCAAATGATACAAAGTACAGTCATTAGCATGAGTATGGACTGTACAACTATAGTCCCAGAGCCCTTGCAATTCACAGGAAGGCAGAAATAATGAGATTTCATGGGTTCTAAAAAAAGACCCTCCTGTTGACAAAACATTTTCCCAAAAAGAAATGAAAGCAATTTTTGTTTTTTAAAATATGAACTCATTCTGTTCTTAAAAATTTACAGTCTAAGGAGAAGTAAATTTGAGCTTTATCAGTATGCAGGTGTTCACTTTATCTAGGGATCATATGGCGATGTCCCCAGAATCCGTGGGTCATAACAAGGCTGCTTTGCAAATGAGCAAACTGAGGCTCTGAAGTCGACACTGCCAGCTTCCTGGAAATGCGCAAGTAGAAACTCCAACGGAGGTCCCTCATCCTAAAGTTGTCCTCTCCTTTGGGACACTGCCAGAGAGCAGCAGCTTCATTCCCCCTAAGGGAAGGTTTATATAGATAGAAAAGATGAGGAGCAGAAAAGAAAAAGAGGATACAGGACCGTTTTATAAAAGAGAAGTGAAAGAGATCAGGCATGACACAGAAACCAGTCAGGAGGCACAATGTTAACGAAGGCTAGGCAGCCCTGTGGGACATAACTCAGCAATTTTCCCAATCCCAAGGCATGCACAACACTTAAATCACAGCAGCCACCCCCAGTGCTCACACAGTACTTAATAACATGGTATTTAATAAGCAATCTCCTTTTTGTGTGTGTGAGGCAGGGTCTCGCTATGTAGTCCACACTGGTCCTGAAGTCACCGGCTAGCCCAAGCTGGTTTTAAACTCACAGCCACCTTCCTGCCTCAGGCTTCCAAGTGCTAGGATCACAGGTCTGCACCACCACACTTGGCCTTAAATTTTTCTAAAAATGTAAGCATATTTATTGGGTGTGCCATTTGCTTTCAGCATACTTGATAATATTGGAAAGTCAATAGTTCCTTTCCTTAAAGGAACTATTCCTCAGCAATACTTACAAAAAGTACTCACACAAGGAAAAGTATGCCTGGACAATCAGCTCTCTTCATATGTGTGATTTTTGCTTCCCACTACATGAACTTTAATGACAGATCCTTGTAAATGAATTTGAAAGCTCTTCTGAATCTATGGGAGAACTCTTATACCAGTTCGAAACACTCACTATTTGCAACATTCAGGGGTAAACAGAATGGTGCTTCATAAGCCAGGAAAAGGGAAGAGACTGTCTTATTCCTTTCATGTCATTTGTCAAGTATGGGGGGAAATAATTTATACAAAAACTTAGGGCTTAAATGGGACTGCATTTAAAAAAAAAAAAGCATCTGCTTTTTAAATAAGGACACTGCAAAAAAATAAAAATAAAAATAAAAGTAAAAATAAAAATAAAATAAAAATAAAAATAAATAAAAATAAAAATAAATAAGGACACTGCTCCATGCCCCAGGGTGACCACCCTCAGCTAAAATGGACAGCTTACCCACATAGAGCCTAAGATGTACTTCCTACATGGTAAACAATTACTACTGGGAAAAATGACTAATGTTCATTGACAAGTTGTGCTATGTGTTTTCTCAACAGTAGCTCACCTAGTCTTTCCAACAATCCTGAGAGGACATTTGATTATCACAACTATTTTACAGAGGACAAAATAGAGGGTAAGAAGGATAAAGGCATCTCTGTTTGATAGTTAAGTAGTGGCAGACAGCGAGCTCACACTGATTCTAAGCTTTCTACTGTCTTTAAAATTAAAAAATATATTTATAACATACATTTTCAAAATTCTTTTCTGTTCAAGTAAAGTGCAACTTAATTGAATTGTAAAAAAAAAAAAAAGTAAAGAATTTGAGTGTTATGGGAAATCAGGAGATTCAACAATAGAATTTAAGCTCATTAGCATTAGAGTTATCCTAAAAACAGTCATGAATAAATGATTTGGAATAGGATGCGACATATAAAGGTGTCAATGGGACCACCAAAACTTTTTGATTCTACTTATGAGAAAAACAGCCAACAAAGTCAAAGTCAATGATAAAAGGGAGGCATGCATTTCTATGTACTGTCTCAAGGCGCACGCATGCGCGCACACACACACACTCACACACAGTACAGATCTGATTTTCTGAAACTCAGACCTGTGTTATTTTTCTTATCAACCAGTATGAACATGTATGGCCAAGCTTATTTTACATTTTGTTCCATTATGTTTATTTGATAATATCAGTCCCAAACCACTAAAAGGATTTTATAAACCTTTGAAGGGTCCCTGCCCTCAGGAGTACAGCACTAACTATTCAGATGGAAGTAATATTTTTCCACATAGAGCTATTCGAATGTTTATAAATTCACACTTTTAGCAGGGAGGGGGCCAAAGGAGCTTCTAACTGCAGCACTTTTGCACAGGCCTTGGGTCCAGGCCCAGCACAAGGAACCGTAGCACGGGCTCCCTGGGGAACTTTCAAGGGTTTCAACTTTCTATAGTGGATACAGAATTATGTATGTTCACAGGGACGTGTCCACATGGGAAGTGGTTTTTTGGCTTCTACTAGCTTTTCAAAGAAATGGGAGCCACAAAATTAACTGACTTCTTTTAGTGAGAGTCAGCAAACCTTGCTATAAAATCAAGTTTCTCACAAGTTCTGGGAAGATAACAGAGGGATGAACAGCAGGAAAAGAGCCTCTCAGAGATTTGACATCCAGATGCTGAAATACAGCAATGTGAGGAGGAGAAGGAGGGGAGTGGGTCCCCAGGATCAAGGATCTGAAGCAAGAACTGACTCCCTCAGGGAGGGGAAACAGAGACCACACCACAGAAGGAGGTGGCGAGCAGCACTCTCTCCCCAATCCTATCCTGGCTCACAGTGCAGGAGGGGCAGCTCAGTGCTGCTAACTCACAGTGCCTCCTGAGGAGACCTACACAGAGCAACACATCGGTGCAACTCAGCAGTGGCCAGTGAGTTAGCCTTGTGCAAACATTCCCCAGGACAGACAGCAATTGGCTGACAGCCACAGCAAGAGGGCCCAGCTGAGCTGGGAACTCAGAGCAGCTGCGGACTGACGCTGCCTAGCCACTGGCTCCTTCCTCCAGGTGAGGCTGAACTAACTGTAATTCAGCAGGAGGTGAAGGAGCGGAGTGCAAGCGAGCCGGGAGTCCAGGCAGGTCAGGATGGCCAGAGCCAGACAGAGGGCTGCATGTCGAACAAATTGAGCTCTAGGCTCACAGCCAGAACCCAACCTGAACCTGAATGGAACTGGAACTGTGGGCTTCCTGGGCTTATCCACCACCCCACAGCAGGGATTCGTCAACACAGAGCTAGGCTTTGCCGGACACTCTGTCTACCAATGATAGCAGAGACGTGCCCTGAAATAAACTTTGTGGTTTTTTTCTTTTTATTGCTTTTTTTGTTTCATTTTGTTTTGTTCTTGATTATTTGTTCTTTTTTTTTTTTTTTTCAATTTTTTTATTGTTTAAATTTAACAATGGTTGCCGGGCGTGGTGGCGCACGCCTGTAATCCCAGCACTCGGGAGGCTGAGGCAGGAGGATCGCTGTGAGTTCGAGACCAGCCTGGGGTACAAAAGTTAGCTCAAGGCCAGCCTGAACTGCACAGTGAGACCCTGTCTCAAAAAGACAAAATAAATAAATAAATAAATAAATAAATAAATAAATTTAACAATGGTTATATTACATATTTTCATCATCAGATCAGTTTAGATTAATACATATAGGTATATAAGATTGATCAAACAATTAAACATTAACCTTTCTAAATCCACATTACTTTTTTTTTTCTTTTCCCCCTTCTTTTCTTTGAAAGTTGACATATTGCATA